>VDFB02260859.1:0-132441 GCA_007258455.2 Sequoia sempervirens | reverse complement strand
GAGATGGAAAAAGAAGTGCAATCTGATTCCAAAAATTTTGAAAAAAATATTTTTAGAATCTACAGACAAAATGTGACAAGACTCTAGTTTGCATCATCTTCAAATTCCTCACGGTTTAACCGCTATAGGTGCTCGAATGTGAAGATTTAGTTAAAAAAAAAAAGTCAGTGTCCAGTTTGGCCAAAAATTGTAAACCACTATTGTGGGATCACCCTAAAGAAAAAGTCATCAGCCACATACCCTACACATACCCATCATATCGCCACTTTTTGGCCCATCATGATCCTGCACATACCCGAAATTAAAACATCAATTAACTACAGATGAGCATATATCAATATCAACTCACATAATCAACTATGCTAACTAGAAAGCATGTCATAAACATTAAACATCCATGTATAGAGTTTCATCCCATCAAAATATAAAAATCATCATCACTCCAATGTCAGTGATCAAATAACATGGTATCATAGTCTATCAAAGTAAAAACACACCATTTGAAAACATAAGAAAATCAGAGGGGTACTACATCTTTGTATTCTCAATTTCATGCTCTTCTGATGTTTTTCTTTGGTCATTTCCTTATCATGATGTTTAATTCTAAATCAATCATGAATAATGCATGGAGTTAGTTGAATCATTCACTAGTACAAAAACAACAATATATGACCAAATAAACTACTAAAAATTGCATATAAATGAATAATTTTGGTCACGTGACCATTAGTAGTTTATTGCCGGTCATTTATAACGCGACCAAATTTATGACTAAAATATTTTAGTCATTTGTCTAGTCATTGATTTGGTCATTGATTTGGTCATTTATTTAGTCATTGATTTAGTCGTTAATTTAGTCATTGATCGTTGGTAATTGGTCATTTATTTAGTCATGGTAGTGATTTATTTAGTCATATATTTAGTCATTAATTTATTCATATATTTAGTCATTAATTTAGTCATTGATTATTGTTAACTGGTCATTGATTTAGTCATGGTAGTTATTATAGTCATTTATTTAGTCATGGTTTAGTCATGTTAATCATTTATTTAGTCATTTATGAACTATTGCTTTCAGATGTGTATGCAAACTCTTATGTTTGGAGAATGCTATTACAATAACTAGTCTATGGAATTGCAAACCAAGAGAAAATTCTATTGTGATTGAATAATATAAAACTTTAAAGCTCTTATGTTATTAAAATTTCAACAAATTTGACTTTTAAGTTAAATTATGCTTGTCCAGGCTTTGCAAGTGCTGCATGAGGCCGCAGCCATCTAGGCTCGGCCTACATGTGGTCTTTTGGTGGTTGCATGCGTAGTTGGAGGTAGGATCTATTCTCTTCTTCTCTGGAGCTTCTTGGGGGTGGGTTTTTTACGCTATTCGGGGGGAGGTTCTTTTCTTTTGAAGCAGGTGTGTATTATGGGGTTGTGGGGTTGTGGGGTTGTGATCTTGGTGTCCAGTGGAGTGTGACTTCATCAAAGGGCTCTTGGTTTTGATTTTGGCCTTGCTTGCTCATTTTGCGTTGTGTGCTCTTTGATGGATACTGGAGAATCTTCTAGGGTTTGTCCCAATATGGACTTCTGCTCTGCTTTTGGTTTGAAACCCTCTCCATAGGGTTCGAAGATTTTTGATAATAATATTTTTTCAATGGAACCTAAGAAAGTCGAGATGGGCTCGGCAGGGGGGCCTAGAATTTTGAAGATTAATGGGTGCCTTGAACGGTGTAAAGAGAGGCCGAATGTAGTCATTCCAATGGAGATGTTGGCTGAAGACATTGATTATTATGCATGACATTCTCTTTATTGCAAATTCTTAGGTTTGAAAATTTCTTTGCAATTCTTGGATATGTGGGCTCAAAATACATGGATGCCTGAGGGAGAGATGGAGATCTGCCTCCTGGAAAATAACTACTTCATGGTTACATTTGACTGCTTGGCTGATCGGAATAGGATTTTTGAAGGGGGGCCGTATTTTTATAACTAGGTGGGCTTATTCATTAAGCCATGGCATGTTGGCTTCAACCTAGCGGAGGAACTTCCGAATCAGGTTCCGGTTTGGGTTCGTCTTCCAAGGCTCCCTTTGGAATGTTGGCAAGAGGATGTGTTGTACCTATTAGCCTCGAAGTTGGGGAAACCTGTGGGTTCGTCTCAGCAAACACAATTCAAAAAGGTAATGACTTTTGCCCGGTTCTGTGTAGAAATTAATTTAAGTAAGCCATTGCCAGACTCTTTAGAAGTGAGTGTAGGAGATTATTCATGGGTGCAACAGCTGGATTATGAAACACTTCCCTTCTATTGTCATTTATGTCATGAGTATGGTCACCTCCTGCGCAGATGTCCAAAGGCCAAGCCTTTGGAGGCTCAATCTTCTCAACCTTCAACTAATCCACTTAGGGTGGATAAGGGAAAGGACCCCATTCAGGGTTCTAGTGGTAGGGAAGATGGTTTTATTCCCGTTAGAGGTCGAAACAGAAATAAAGGTCATAAAAGGACTTTGAAGGACAGGCAGGAGGAGGACACCTTCAATAGGTTTGAGGTGCTGTAGGATCTTAGTTAGCAGGAGGTGAACCCAGGATTTCTGGATCTAGATCATGGGACTTTGGATATTGATCAGCATGGCCCTTCGGTTGAGGCAATGCTTTCTCCCCAACAGGAGGGGGGTATGGGAGTGCCATGCTTAGATGAGGTCGAGAAAGATCTTGGTCAGGTAATACTCAACTCAGAGGTGGTTATGGCTCCACTTGCTAATGGGGCTTTGGCTCTAGGGACAAATCGTCAAATGGGGGTTCAGGATGAGTTGGGTGGTAGTGCTGAGGTAGTGAAATATAGTGTGGATAAGGTTCACCTCTTGCAAAAATTTGGTCCAGAGGTGGGCAAGAAGAATATTAAGGCGTCCTCTCAATTGGGTGTTCTGCAAAAAGTTCTCAAGAAGGGAGGGCCGGAGAAAATTTCTAAGCTGGGAAGGAAGAAGGATGAGGAAAAGATTAAGATGATAGGGGAGACTTTGGTGGAGTTGGGGTCAGTCAAGACTCTGGATTCGCATTTTTCATGCCCCTCGAAATGATAGTTCTCTCTTGGAATGTAAGGGGCTTGAATAGTGGCCCTAGACAAAAAGTTGTTCAGGATTTGATTAGGTGTCATTCACCTGATGTTCTTTTTCTGCAGGAGACTAAGCTCTCTGTGGAGGGTATGATGGATTTAGTTCCTAAGTTATGGGGGAATGGTGGATGCCAATGCACTGGTGCTCAAGGGTCTTCTGGCAGGGTGGCGTGCTTATGGAACCCATGTAAGATCTGCCCCCTTTGGTGGGTGTCTTTTAAGTCCTCCCTTTCCATGGTGGCCTCTTGTTTTATGTCAGGGGAAATTTCTCTCTTCTCCAATGTGTATGTGCCTATGGAGTTGCAGGGAAAGCAACTTTTGTGGTCCAACATTCGTTTAGTTCGCAACTTATTTCCCTACCATCCTTGGATTATTGGAGGTGATTTTAATGCTATCACAGAGCTTGCAGAGAAACGAGGTGGTATTGCAAGGCTGGAGGCTTCTGCATTATTGCTCCAGGACAATATCTTTGCTTTGAATCTTGTGGATATCAAGCCTGGCAAAGGTCTTTTTACTTGGAATAATAGGTGATGCTTCTATTTCTGAAAGACTTGATAGATTTTTGGTGTCTAGTTTTTGGGTGGGGGACAGGTGGTTGACTAGCTCTGAAATTTTGGATGGTCGTGGTTTTGACCATTGGCCTATTAACCTAGTGGTTGATGTGCCTCAATGGTGTGCTAGACAAACCTTTAAGTTCCAACTCATGTGGCTTAGGGATGAATCTCTTCATGTTTTGCTCCCTGGTTGATGGGATCAAGGGAAGCCAGCATATGGCACTGCCATGTACTCTTTCTCAAAGAGGCTCCAGTATGTTAAATACAAATTGAAAAGATGGAATAGGCAGCATTTTGGTAATTTATTTCAGGAAAAGAAAAAGGCACGAGATAATCTAGACCTAATTACTAGAAAAATTCAAGATCAAGGCCTCTGAGAGGAGTTAAGTTTATTAGAGGTTGCTGCAACAAAAGAGCTTGAGGAATGGGAGTTAAGAGGAGATTTTTTGGAAACAAAAGTCTCGTATTGAATGGCTCCAGGCTGGGGATCGAACCACTGCTTTCTTCCATAACTCAGTTAAGGATCAGAGACAAGGTAATGCTATTTCTTCTATTTTGTTGCCTGATGGGGAATCTTTGTCCTCTTCAGCCTCTATTTCAGCCGAATGCATTCAATATTTCTCTACCCTTTTCTTTGAGGATTCTCCTCCTGCGGAGGAGGATGAAGCTAAAATTTTAGATTGTATCTCGAAGCTGGTGACTAATGAAATGAATGAATCATTGCTTGCTCCTATTACCTTGTCGGAGCTTGAGAAGGTTGTGTTCCAGATGAAGAAAGGTAAAGCTCCTTGGCCTAATGGATTCCCCATTGAATTTTTTTAGGAGTTCTAGGAAGTGGTTAAATTGGACCTTTTAGAGGTTGTCCAAGAATCCTTTATGCATAAAAAAATGTTGAAGTCCCTGAATGCTACATTTTTAGCTCTTATTCCTAAGAAGATGGGAGCTAACTCCTTGGATTTGTTTAGGCCTATAGCTCTATGCAATGTTGTGTATAAAATTATTACTAAGTTGATTGCGGAAAGGCTAAAGCCTTGGCTTGATGACTTAATTTCTGAAGAGCAGGGGGGTTTTGTTGCTGGAAGACAGATCATGGATGGGGTGGTTATTGCTGTTGAGGCCATCCATTCTATGGAATCCTCAAAAGATAAATCTATGTTTATCAAGTTGGACATGGCTAAAGCATATGATCGTGTTAAATGGAGCTTTCTATTTAAAATCCTTGGAGCTTTTGGCTTTGTTGAGGGTTGGATTGAATGGGTTAGGAGTTGTGTCACTTCCTCCTCCTTTTCGGTGCTTATCAATGGTGAGCCCACTTGTTTGTTTGGTGCTTCTAGAGGCCTTAGGCAGGGAGATCCCCTATCTCCTTACTTATTCATCCTCCTTGCGGAAGGCCTGGGAAGACTCATTCGTGCTCAGGTTGCTAGTGGCTTGCTTCAGGGATGGAGTTGGGGAGATGGTATTCCCCCTCAGTCTCATCTACAATTTGTAGATGATACTGCCTTGATGGGCAGGGCTAAGGTTGAGGAGGCTCTCAATTGGCGCAGTGTTTTGGACAGTTACTTGGCAGCTTCTGGGTAGCGCATAAATGAGGGGAAGTCCTTCATATATTTCTTCCACACTCCTAAGGGTATTCAAAGGAGAATTGTTGGTATCCTTCGGTTTCAGATTGGTTCGCTTCCTTTTTCCTATCTTGGAATCCCTCTTGTTGTTCGCTCTCTCCCCAAAAGGTTTTGGCAAGAGACTCTTGATAAGTTTCGAGATTGGTCAGTCATTGGACTTGCAGGTGGCTTTCTTCAGCAGGTAGAGTGACTCTTTTAAAGTCGGTGGTCCAGGCTCTTCCTATTTATAAATGCTTTGTTCTTTCTGCTCCTTCAAGTTTTATTAGAGATTTCGAGAAATTGTCTCGTCATTTTCTGTGGGCTGGTAATCTTCTTCATAGAAAATGGAGTCTGGTGAAGTGGGATGTTGTTTGTAGGCCAAAGCAGGAGGGGGGTCTTGGTTTACGGCGGACTAATTTGAATGGGCAGGCCTTGGCTGCTAAGTTGTATTGGCGTTGGTGCTCTCAACAACATATGTGCTGGGCTAAATTCTGACCTTCAAATATTTGGGGGTGGTAGAAAGTAGGGAGGTAGCAAGGTTTAGTATGGAGGGGAAAGGCTCTGTGATCTGGAGTACCCTTAAACATGGTGCCAAGCTAGTTAAACAGGGGCTTTTTTGGATTTGTAATGGGGGTCGAGATGCTCTTTTCTGGCATGATTCTTGGGATGGATACCCACCCATTGTGTCATCTCATCCCCATCTCCAAGATTTGTGCAAGATTTTTGTGGAGGCGGGTTGGAGTCATGTAGCAGATTTCAAATCTCAACAATCTTTGGGTCAAATTTTTGTGTCCAGGTGGAAGAGCCCCTTGGATTGGCCTCCTGGTGGTGCAGTGGAGGATCGTCAAGAGCTTGTTAAGATTTTATCAGGTCATGTCTGTAATTCTCTCCAAGGGGGTGATGTGCTTGCTTGGGGTCCCGACTTGAAAGGAAAATTTTCAGTTGCCTCTGGTTATCAGGTTTTTGATAAACAGGTTTTTTGAAGCTCCCGGGTTTCTTGGTGGAAGCATGTTTGGAATAAATTTTCTTGGCCTAAGTGTAATTTTTTCTCTTGGCTCATGGTTCAAGGTAATGTCTTACTTGGGATAATCTTTGGAAACGTGGGTTCCAGGGCCCCTCCATGTGCATTCTATGTGGTCAGCATGATGAATTCTTATCGCATCTCTTTTTTCAGTGTTCCTTTGTTAAGACTATCTGGCATCACTGGTGGAATCTTTGGAGCTTACCGTGTTGCCATGTCTCTTCTTTGGAGGATTTTTGGAAGAGACAGGGTTCTTCTCCTGCTACAACCTCTTTTCTTAAAATTGCTTGGAGCATTGGTCCTACTTTGATTGTTTGGAAAATTTGGTTGGAACGGAACAGAAGAATATTCTTGGATAAAAAATTGCTCGTGGGGCAACTTTGGAGGCGAATTCTTGGGGCTTTACAGGAGACTTTGACTACAAAGTGTGACTTGTCTATGCCGATTGATCCTGGGGACTTGGGTGTTGTAAATGCCCTAGGTCTTACCACAGGGGAGAAGTGTATTTTGAGCAAAGTGCATCGTAGGCGAGGGCGTGAGAGGGTTGCTCGTGAGGGCTTTTGGTGCCTGCCTGCTCTAGGGGAGTTGAAAATTAATACGGATGGGTCATCTAGGGGTAACCCTGGGCATGCTGGGGTTGGTGGTATTGGTAGAGACAGCCTTGGAGTGGTGGTTTTCTTCTTTTCTATGTATCGTGGTTTTCAAACTAATAATCTTATGGCGGCAAGTGCTATTCTCTTGGCGATTGAGCGTGCAGTTTCCCTTAGATGGCGGCGGATTGTTTGTGAAGCTGATTCTCAGGTGGTTATTGATATGTTGAATAATCAAAATTTGGAGGATGTGAATTGGCAGCTAGTTGTGGTTGTCAATCAGATTATTTCTATGTGCTCTACCTTGGAGTCCATTGTTTTCTGCCATATTCCGCGGGAGTGGAATAGGGTGGCTGATGGGCTGGCTAGATGGGCGTCAGAAAAGACTGATTCTTGGTCTGTGGATGATTGGAGCAATCTCCCTGCTGATATGGCCTATGTTCTTAAGGAGTGGGTTGCTGAGGATATGAGATGCTTCTTGGGTGTGAATTAATTCTTGTTGTTTTTGGCCCCTTCTGGCTTCTTTCTTTGGACTTTGTTTTGCTGTTATGATTCAATAAAGTTTTTACCCTCCTTTTATTATTAAAAAAAAAAAATTCAACAAATTTGGGATTGAAACAACATTGGAAAATAATTATTTATATATTCAAACTGTATATAAAATATGTTACAAATAACTCTATATATAGAGTTTTGAATACAAAATCTTTTGTAGTATGCAAACTGCTAATTTATTATACTTTTAAAATTGAAAAAAAACTAAAACTAAATGGTGTGAATGTATGTCTTCAGTGATGCCGCTATTGCACATGAGATGGGCAGTAAATGCATCCAGTAAGGCATTGGTTTTGCATTTTCTCCTTGCTCTATACCTATCCACAATCAAAAAATAAACATATTACTAGGTAGCATAAACAACAAATATCTTAAAAGCATATACCCATAAGCATTAGAGTAAGTCTAATAAATAAAAATGCATAGAATTAATGATATTACAAAATAAATGCATTTGCAAAAGAATTAATATCAGAGTAATGTCTTAAATATTACTAGCTTATCAGAGCAATATCTCCTTGCTATGTACTGTCCATAAACATATTACTAAATAGCTATAAACAATGAATATCTTAAATGCAGATACCCATAAGCATTAGAGTAAGTCTAATAAATAAAAATGCATAGAATTAATGATATTGCAAAAGAAATGCATTTGCAAAAAAATAACTATCAAAGTAATATCTTAAATATATTATTAGATTATCAAAGTAAGTATAATAAATAAAAAATGCATAGAATTAGTGATACTGCAAAATAAATAATCTCTACTTTTTCTATTTTGTATTCAATTATTGTATTATTCTTTAAATCAAATCACCACAATATCTTGAAAACTTAAATTTCATTCTAAATTTAAATTAAATTCTAATTTCTAATTTAACAATTACTAATTTAGATATAAAAGCAACCTTTCTTTTTTAGTTTTTCTTTTCTATTATATCTTGACAACTTAAATTTCATTCTAAATTTAAATTAAATTCTAATTTCTAATTTAAAAATTACTAATTTAGATATAAAAGCAACCTTTCTTTTTTAGTTTTTCTTTTCTATTATATCTTGACAACTTAAATTTCATTCTAAATTTAAATTAAATTCTAATTTCTAATTTAACAATTACTAATTTAGATATAAAAGCAACCTTTCTTTTTTAGTTTTTCTTTTCTAATGAAAAAGAAAAACTAAAAAAGAAAGATTGCTTCAAAAAAGCTAAGCTAGTAATAAAATTATTTAAGAAAAATTAAAAAAATTATTAGAATGTCTCTTTATAACTAAAATTGTATTGTAATAAAATTATTTAAGAAAAACTAAAAACTTAAATTTCATTCTAAATTTAAATTAAATTCTAATTTCTAGTTTAACAATCACTAATTTAGATATAAAAGCAACCTTTCTTTTTTAGTTTTTCTTTTCTAATGAAAAAGAAAAACTAAAAAGGAAAGATTGCTTCAAAAAAACTAAGCTAGTAATAAAATTATTTAAGAAAAACTAAAAAAAATATTAGAATGTCTCTTGATAACTAAAATTCTATTGTAATAAAATTATTTAAGAAAAACTAAAAACATAAATTTCATTCTAAATTTAAATTAAATTCTAATTTCTAATTTAACAATTACTAATTTAGATATAAAAGCAACCTTTCTTTTTTAATTTTTCTTTTCTAATGAAAAAGAAAAACTAAAAAAAAAGATTGCTTCAAAAAAACTAAGCTAGTAATAAAATTATTTAAGAAAAACTAAAACCTTCAAAAAAAACTTAAATGTATATTATCAGCAGTGACTACAACCATGAATGGAAGATACACTATGAAGCTGTGAATGTGCTCGAAATAAATTATTGAAAGCATTGTGAGAATAAAATGGGTTCAAGAATACAAGCTTAGATTATTTACAAAATCTACTTCAAGAACAAAATCTGAAAATGAATGAAAATAGGCCAGAGATTTTAGGAAATGCCAAAAGTTGCGATATTAAGTGGAAAGAAACCGAAACAAAGCCGTCTATTAAAATCAAGATTTCCAATAAATATAATAATTCTCTCAGTTATGAAGGTGCTCTCTGGGAATTTAGACACACTTTGGCTGCTCCTGTCCAATCTGTCATTCATCCCATTCACAATCAGACACTTTACTTTGATGAAAAGCATTAAAAAAAATTAAAGAAAGAATTTTAGGGCATGCCATTTATATAATTTTTGGAGTTTCCTTTGTGGAAACGTCAAGTATACAAAAATTTGTTTTATTGAGTATTGGGTCTCTACCACACACCCATGAGGAAGAGAAAATGAACAGAAAGAAAAATACCCAGAATGCTATGAAGGTCACGGCCATTAGAACACAAAAATCCCTCAAAATAATGAAAATAGTAAGTTGAGAGTGCAAAGTTTTACATTTTCTATAGAAAGAAAGTAACCCATCAAGATTTGTGCAGGGAGATACAAGGGTTTTTATCATATTGCCTCTACTGAGCTCGAATCGAGCCTATTCTCATAGAAATTTAAGAGATAAGAATAATGAAACTTACACAAGATTGTTGTAAAGGAGATGCCCTCCAAAGTCTTCAGAAATGAGCCTCAAAGATACTCCAATGGCGGTCAAACAAAGAGGAGAGATATCAACAAATGGTAAGAAAAGGAAATACATCAAAAAATACTCAGTCGCAACCAAGTGAGCTTGATAAAATGCTTCAAAATGGAGAATACTTTTCAATTTCAAAACCAAAGAATTACCTCTGCAAGATTTTCTTTTCAGGAAAATCATCAGAAACAACATAATGAGTCACCATTCCACTCTCAAACCCTACCCAGGCATGGCAGTGTTGAGTTTTCTCCAAAAATACAAGTGAAAAATGGAGTGAGTTTCTTCTCCAAAAATACAAGTGAAAAATGAAATGAGATTAGGGCTCAATTTCTTTTTGATTTAGGGTTTTTTCATTACCCTAGGCCGAATGGTTGATTTTTCACATTGTATTAAAGAAAATAGGTACCTTTTTATGATTTTTATTAGAAAAATCAAATACCATCTCCCACTTTCCCGCTTTTTTACTTCATTTCTTTACTTCATTTGATTTTGATTTCAAAATTAAATCTATCACTTTTAAATATATTATAATATTACATTTATATTATAATATAAATATTATATTATAATATTATATAATATAAATATTATATTATAATATTATATAATATAAATATTATATTATATTATAATATAACAATTATATTATAATATTATATAATATAAATATTATATTATATTATAATATAACAATTATATTATATTATTATATAATATTAGTATTTAATATAATATTATATAATATCATATTATATTATAATTTATTATTATAATATATTGTATTGTAATATAATATATTATTATTATTATATTATATTATAATACAATACACTCCCTCAATTCAATTTTTTTTAATTAACCACTTTAATGTCATATTGTCTAATTTTTTATGTGTGACTAATTATTTATTCATTTTTATTTGTTGGACTAATTATTTAGTCATCTTTATTTGTGTTCTGAAATGAAAGATAGCCCTCAAAATGCAATTGGATTGTTTAAATCATATTTTATTAGTGAAATTGACCACAATTGCTCTTTGATACATTTGGCATGCTAACACAACAGGAAAATCAAATTGGCTTCAAATCATAGTTAAAAAAATTAATGATTCATTAACATAATGAGTAATAAAAGTTAAAGAATGTAAATGTTAATTTATTTTTTATAAAATATGTGAAGGCCTTAAAACTGCACCGAGAGCCAATGCCTTCCATGCAATAGGTATTTTTGGTGCATCAAGCAACCTAGGCGGCCAAATGGCCTGCTTAGGTAGGGGTCCCATGAGGGGGGCTTAAGCTCTATGGATTATGATAAAATTCGACAGAAAAAAGAATAGAGTAATAGTCATTTATTTAGTCATTAATTTAGTCAATTATTTAGTCATATATTTAGTCATTTTTATGTCTAATATTAGTCATTTATTTAGTCATTTAGTTGTGATTTTACCTGATGACCAAAATAGTCATTTATTTTCCAAATTCTACTAGTGATTGTATGATAAAGCATCAAACCACAACCAAACAAAAAGGTAACTATATTTAGCCGATAGGCTATTTATGTCAACTTTGCTCAGAATTTTCGTCAGCCTTCTCGTATTTTGACTTTTTTGCCGTCGGGGAAAAGGTGGTGGATGGGTTATAATTTGGTCAGAATTTTCGTCAACCCTCCTGGTTTTTAGGTCTTCGGCACCGTTTTAAAGATGGCAGAGTTTTTTTAAAAAAATTAAAAAGCATTTGGCACGACGATAGAGGAGGTCGGCGAAATGGCACGACTGTAGAGGAGGCCAGCTAAATGGCATCAGCATTAATTTTTGTATGGTTTCTGTGTAGTGGTAATGGTGCAAGTAACATCTATTTTAAAGTCCTCAGAAAACAAAACGAATGTCTGTGCAATTATCGATAACGTATTGTTGGATGCCATTCTCTGGATTTATGTTGTTGTTGAAGGTAGTTGTGAGTGAGGAGGGCAAGCTTATGTGAAGGTGCAAGTGCGTTCATCGACTGTGGAATTTCTATGAAGGTGGTTGGAGGTTATCTTATGTTTTTTGCATGCATCGATGGTTGCAAAAGGTGTGGGTTGTGATAATTCTATGTTCTTTTTTTGTAGGCCATGGGGAAAGAACAGAGGGAAGAGAAAGCAAGTAGGAAGAGGTGTTATTAAAGGAAGCAGGAAGAGTTGCATATTGGAAAAACCGATTATCGAGTATTTCTAAAACAATTTATGTTATTTTCAAAAGGGGATTGTTGATTGTTGCTCTATAGCTTAGTCTAAATTGTTCAGTTTGTGCTTTATGTGTAGCTGCCATTAATGGAAGGCAATACTGTTTGTTTTTTGTGTTTCGTGTGTTGAATTCGTGTGTTTTTTGTGGGCTTTTTCATCTGGGTTACTCTTGAAACCAATATTGTTTCATTGTGTCGATTGTTGTTGAAAAGACTGTATAATTTTGTGAGTTTTGGCATGTGGGTGACTATTGGCTATATTGTTCCATTTATGGCTTTGGTTCTATGTGAATGGTTGCAAAATAGTTAATTTGGTGTGTTTTTGGTGAATCTTGAAATCAAGATTTCTTGTGTTTTGTGGGTTTTGGCATGTGGGTGACTGTTAGCAATATTATTTCATTTATGGCTTTTGTTTTGTGTGAATGGTTGCAAAATAGATAATCTATTTTTTTTTTAGTGAATTTTCCCATCTGGGTTACCGTTGAAACCAATATTGATTATTTTAGGGTTCGTATTTTTCTGGTGAAGGTTTTGAGTCAGTCTGTTACTGGGAGCTTTATGTGTTTTGTAGATTTTCCATGTCAGCCACTGTTGGAAGTTGTGTTTTTGTGTGCGATGTTTTCAATGGTTAATGTTGTACAGGTTGCATTGTTTTAGGGTATATTGTTTCCTTTTTTATAGGGTTATGTTGAAAAAGAGTATATAGTTTGTTCGCAACAATATTGTTTGATTTATGGTTCGGATTTTGTGCGGATGTTTTTGTATGGGTTTGTGACTATGATTTTTAGTGTTTTGTGGGTTTGGCCATCTAGGTGACTGTTGATAACAATATTTTTTTGTTTATGTCTTTTGTTTTGTGGTGATGGTTGCAATGCAATAAAATAGTTAATGTTATGTAGTTCATGTTGTTTTGCATAAGGCATTGTTCACTGTTGTTGTCTGTCGTAGGCTATATTTTTTCATTTATGGCTTCCATTTATCATGGTGCAAGAAAAGGTGGTGGATTGTTTTTCCATTTTTAAATGAAAAGTGTTTGGTGCACCGATAGAGAAGACCAAAAAAATTGCATGAGCATTAATTTTTGTCTAGTTTTCGTGTTGTATAAGTAAAAGTATATATATATTAATTGAGAGGAACCGACAAAGATTCATAATGAGAAAGGAAAGTAAAAATATACTCACTTCTCAACAAAACTTTATCAAAAATTGAAAGAAAATAGCCTTGTCGGCAGTGCCTTCTCAAAAATTAACAGTGACAAACCCATCCAGAAATATACTGCTTTATGAATAGAACCTTATCGAAACTTGAAACAATATAGCCTTCCCAACAGTACCTTATTGAAAATGAAACAATATAGCCTAAGGTACAACATTAACTATTTTTATTCTGTTCCAATGATAACCACAAAATGGAAGCCATAAATTAAACAGGATTGGTTTCAAAAGCGACCTAGATGGAGAAACGTTCTATGTATATATATGTATATATATACATATATATATTAATAAAGAGGAAGCCACAAAGATTCACAGTGAGAAACAAAAGTAAAAATATACTCATTTCTCAACGCGACCTTATCAAAAAATGAAACAATGGCTTATTGGAAATTTCCCAGACATTTATTTTGTTCCCTGAGGCATTAAACGGTTATTGTTATTGCAACAATCACTAGTACATGCAAATCATACAACAATTAATGTTGATGTGAGCCAGTGTTTAATTTCCGCAGCCTTCCCTATCCACGTGGCATGAAAACTGCCACCCTATCCCCAAAGTAGCGAACCACAGCCTCTTTCATATTTTGCATGGCCATCGGATGGCTCTGAAAATTGAAAGTATATAGCGTTTCCAATAGTGTCGTATCGAAAATGAAACAATATAGCCTGATGCAAAGACCTGTAATGAACAATACCTAATGTAACAAAACATTGAGCGTTCAACATTAACTATTTTTATTCTATTCCAACCATATCCACAAAGCAGAAGTCATAAATTAAAGAACATTGGTTTCAACAGTGACCCAGATGGAGAAATGCACAAAATTGTTGCCACAAAACCCATGCAGAACGATAGCCATATAACGTATCTATAAATGAAACAATATTTGTTTTAACAAATAATATTATCTTCTATGAACAACACCTTATCAAAAATTGAAACAATATAGCCTTTTCAACATAACCTTATTGAAAATGAGACAATATAGGGTGAGCTAGATAGTAACCATTGACAAAAACTGCATAAGATCAACAATTTTACCCCGTTGTATGCATGTATACATTTATGTATGCATATATGTAAATCAAAAAACAATCCACGACCCTCTCCCCGGCTCTGGAGGGCCAAAAAAATTGGGAAGGCTGACAAAAATCCTGACAAAACTTCACCAAAACCAAATAGCACCTTGTCACCTTCCATGTGCTGCCAAAAAACTCTAAAACTAGTGCATATGTATATGTGTATGTATATATAAATGTTCACTCAAAAGATTGTGTTCCCAATATGGTAGGGTGGACAGTACATCTTCTTTTCTTTTGTTTGGGTGTTTGCAAGCATGTTTTGTCTTCATTGTAATATGTATATGTATATGTGTACATATATATGCATGTTCAATGGAAAACGTGAAGCTTTTATAGATGGAGATTGGAACAAATGAAGGTACGATGCACAGCCATAGGAGCAGCAGCGTTACACTCTTCTTTAAAGTGTACATTGTACTTTCCATTCGTTGCATTCTCCATTGAAAACATTTCATATGTATAGCTACATTTGCAAATACATTTACATATGCACATGCTTTGGTTGTTGTCAATGGATCACTATTATGGAAAGTATCTGTGAATGTACAGGTTTGTAATTTTCAATTTTTTTAACTTTCCTACAATGTTTTATGTTTTACAGCTAGCAAATCGCTAGATATGCATCTGATGCATATTGTTGATTGTGATTTCTTAGTAATAACTGTACGGTGGAGAGTAAGTATTTATTTGGTCTGTTTCATTTTGCATTGCTTGACTGTTGATTGATTGCATTGTTGCTTTCTTAGCTGTCGTAGACATCCTTTTATATTTCCAAGTAGCAAAACCCGTAAATTGTTGGAAATTCTTGTCTTCATTCTACTATATGTATATGTATATTTATATGTATATATGCACGCGCAATGAAAAATGTGAATTTATTTTGGATGGAGAGTGTTATGAAGGAAGGGATGATGCACAATGATAGGCAGCAACAGTAGTACAGTCTTCTTTAAAGAGAGCATCGTACCTTCCATTCATGACACTCTACATTGAACACAAATTGTATATGCATATATACATTTGCAGACACATTTCCATATATGTTTATTTTTCTTATTGTCAATAAGTGACTATAGGGAATAGTTTTTTTCTGCATGCGGTTTTTTTTATTTTCTAAATTTTCCCTCCCTTGCACCATGGTTTTGCATCTGCAAGCAGGAAATTTGTATATATTCATGTAATGCATAATGTCAATTCTCATCTCCTGGGTATTATTCCTTGTAGGTTCAAAAAGTAACTGTTAGAATGAAAGGTGTTATATTGGCAATAATGAGCAACATTCATTTCACGTTTGATCGCAGGGCAGAAATTTGTGGACATAGTTGACCTGATACCATTGAAAAGACTTCTTTTTCAGAAGAGTATTTAAGTATTAAACTATGTATCATATTATACTTCACAAATTACTAGTATATGCGACATGGTTTAACACTAATAATGCTCTCCTGAAAAGAAGTCTTGTCAATGCATGGTGTTACCATTAATTCCTGTCCATACGCAAATTTAGTATTGCAATCGATGCATTTCCTTTTGAATTAGCCACTTTCCCATCAGATTGATCTCACATGGCTTCGTGACCCAATATGATGTGGTGGAGACCAGGTGTTCCTTTTGTCTGTTCCATTTTGTATTACCTATTTGTTGATTGCTTGCATTCTTGTTTTTTTAGTTGGAGTTTGAAAGCAATTTTAAATACAATGCATATGGATACATACAATTATGGATACATATACATATATGTATGCTTTGGTTGTTTTCCATAAATAATTGTTGAAAAACAAAATGTGTCATGTGTGTGTTTTGATTTCTTTGTGCAAGACTTTATTGCTATGGATTCTTCTATTTTGTGAGTCTTCCATCTAGGCCACTGTTCAAACAAATATTCTTTCCTTTATGGCTTGCATATTGTGTTAATGATTGGAACATAGTAAAATAGTTCATGTTATATAGTTTATATTGCTTTCCATAGGGTATTATTGATTGTTGCTATGTGTGTTTGGCTACTTTCTTGCATATTCAGTTAGGTTGACTACTTTAATTATGCCATTTCCCTTTAACTTGGTGTTTGCAACCATTTTATTGGTTTCTTAATATTATTACTATAGGAATCACAACCTTCTTTAGGTTTCAATGCTACATTGAGTGTGGATCATAAAAAGGCAGCAAAGCATGAAAGAAACCAGCTTTATTATGCACTCCACAAAGACCAAATTTGTGCAAGTCAATGAGCCAAGTACTTGCAACAAAGATGTGCTCTAGACCCAGCTAGCTTACCGCCCCATGCCCAGCTAGGCACACCACCATTGCAAGCAAGCTCGCCAATAACATTTGCTCACTATTGCTCCCCCTCAACTTCCACCCCTTCACAGTTGCACCACACCCATCACTATGAATCTGCCTCCACAATCCCTGGTTGTACACTATCACAGACCCTTCTTGGGCATGCCTTGCCAACCACATCTTCGATAGCCCAACCCTTAGGCAACATGTTTGGTGAACCTTTCTGCATAACAATGCAATCCTTCCGCGGGCACATTAATGCTTTGTCTGAATTGAAAAAAAAATCTATTTGTAATGAGAGCTATGCTAGCATGAGAGTCCGAGCATCCAGTGTTGGCGTTGCCTGTTTCTATTATGCTTCTAAAAAAGGTGTCCATAGATATAGCCTGGCAAACAAAATGGATGCAGGGCCACAACTAGTCGTCCTTGCAAAGCTTACTCAAGTCGAAGAAATCCTTATAGCCAGAGTTTCTACTGTTTTATAAGTAACCCATGCTAGAGGAGGCCAATACAAATATAGTGGTCATACTATAAGCTTCCCACAAGATATCACGGGCATTGCAACTTTGTTGCCGCATCAGCTACATGATCTTGAAGTTGTGATTGTGCGAAGAATTGGCATTCAGGGGAGAAACTATGATTGCTATGTTGACAAACATAATGTCATGGTTGCATTAATATATTAAATTGAGAATGACCCATACTATAGTGATGTTGCAATAGATTGTGATGCTTTAAATTTGTTTCCTTCTACAAGTACTGACATCTCTAATATCTTGCACATAATGGAAGAACCGAGGCATGACCCAAATAAACCAATGGCAACTATAGAAAGTGTTGTTGATGAGGAAGTTGACCTTCAAGACTCGTCATCATTTATTTTGTTGATTCCCAACCCTCCTCAAGAATTACAGGCAATTAGAGATGCCTTACAAATTAAAGACACTAGTCAAAATACCTTGCCTTGGCCTGAAATAAATTCTATCCCTATCAATGAATATAATACATAAGGGTTATTAAGTACGGCTTTTCCAATGTTGTTCCCCACTGGCATGGCAATGCCCCTACAATTGAGAACAATACAAATTCACTTACATGAATATGCCTTGCACTTGATGAGATACTATAATAATAGATTTGGGAGGCATATCAGATTTAGATATTACATTTATAATTTGATAATGAGACATCGAAGCCAACAATCAGCATCAGTTTTTATGAAAACAAACTTGGAGGAAAGAATCCCAAATTCGATTCTTGCTTTGCAAAAATTGCTTCGAGAGGCACGAGATACCCAGCTAGAAAACTAGCTTGTTCGCTTTGGTGCATCCTTGTGAGGAACCCACTCATATTGGGCCAAGTGCTGACAAGAGCTTACAGCAATGATCCACTAGCTTGGTACACTGACTCTTTTCTTCACTTTGAGCTCTGCAAATACAAAATGGCCTGATCTGCATAGGGTGATTTAACCTCATACCCAATTTGATTTTCCATACTCCTAGAGACACTTCACATAGAACATTGTGTAGAACCTACACATAACAACCTTGTACATGCACTTGTGATTCACTATTTTTCATGAAGAGGTTATTGAGAGACTCTTCCACACAAAGGACTAATGGTATAGGTATGAGTGGCAACATCACGGGTTAGCACATGTACATGGTTTCTTGTGGCTCCAAAATGCCCCAAACATGGACATGCTTTATTGGTCCAACCCACATGAGCTTCAACAAGCAAAAAAAAAAATTGATCGCTATGTTTCAACATGGAACCCTCACGCCTCAGAGCAACTAATATCAAGGATCCACCACTTAGCTTTATATGACTCATGCTTTCTTAATACTACACAAATTTCTTCTATGGATCCAATGGTGGACTATGAATAGTTGTTAAACATGGTTCAAAGGCATACCAAGTGCACTCAATACACTTGCCTAAGGAAAAAAGGCCAGCAATTACAATGTCACTACAAAGCTCCATGGAATACACAGCCATCTTCGACATTGACAATTGACAGTGAATTGAAAAAATCGTACAAACCAGCAAGAAATGATGAGTGTTTTAGTATCCACAACTCTGAGATGTTGGCAATCTGGCGAGAAAATGTTGATTGCCAGCCAGTATTGTCTAGACAAATTGTGCTAAACTACATTTCCAAATATGCATCAAAGTCTGAGAAAAAAAGTTGAAAGCTACATTGATATCTTGCAGAGGCTTGCAAATACAAATTCATCTAGGGATAAAGTGTTGCTTGCATAACAAAAATTCATGATGAATTTGGTTGTTGATCGCGACATTGGTGCACAAGAAACATGTCATATGCTACAAAAGTTGCCCCTTGTCATCTCAAGTCGGCTTTTCTTGTCTTTGAACGTTAGCAGGTAGACATTTCATCATTTGAAAGCAATTGACAGCGGTGATGAGCTTGCCAGTGGTTATATTCATTCCTACATGCAAAGACCACCTGAAATGGAGGCAATATCCCTTATGCATTCTGCACGACTCTATACATATCAGAAAAATCGCAAAGGTGTAGCCTAGCGTACTCGGAAATAACTTGCAATCATCATTGTTTACCCGCTTTTCAAGACCATCCCCCTAGACCAAAGTGATGCCTATGAAACATTTTGTTGGTCAGAATTATTACTATACAAACCTTTTCGAAATGTTGAGGCTGACATAGGCCTTATAAGAGAAACCATAACACAAAATTGGAGGCTATTTTATGTTGTTGGCTATGTCACTTGGCATGTGAATAGACAAGTACTGACCCCCTGCCGATGGGGAGGGTAGTGATAGCGACACTGATGATGCACAGTCTCTGCCGCATACAGATGAATATGAATGGGAGTTGCTCTCTCGACTTGGTGCCACAAACAATGTTTTTTTTTACCAGCTATAGCTCTTGGGTCGGCGAAACTTTGACCTGCACCATAGGTGGGACAACCACCATGTTCCATAGAATCTTCATAGCATTGTTGAACATTTTATTTCAACAAGTAAATTGCATACAACTAAAGACACCCTTTGCTCATTTGCAACACCAGCCCTTTGCCATCGACTATCTCCTAGAAAAGAGCTTGCTTTGAAAATCATTGAACAACACCACCTTGGCCCACCCTCATCACCTCTGCTTCGTATGATCATTCAAGGAACTGCTAGCATAGGTAAATCATTCTTGATTGACAAGATACAAAAAGCACTAAATCAATTGTGTTAGCTCTCAAAAATGCAAGTAAGAACACCTCAAGAGGTTTCCAATCTCTTGGTACGTTTTAGGGTAACAAACAAGGTCGAATGGCTTAGACCTTCTACTCTTTAGGTGCTGCTAGACCTAGGCGGGTGTACCTATATGAATGAAGTAGACTTAATGTGCTTATCTCTCTTGAAATGTTTTTCCCACAATGGAAAATGGGAGTGGACAAATGAAATCAAAATTTGGTATAAATTGTATACAATATTCAAAGCTAAATCATAATATGTTCAGCTAGCAGATGTAAAGAAAATGAATGAATCTAAATGGTGAAATGCAGAGACTAGTGCCTTATTGGGTATGCGGAGTCAAATGAAATAGAAGTGGGCAGCCTCTTTCTGGAAAACACTCAAATTGTTTGGCATATGTTTTGTTTATAACTTGTATAAACATGCAAGACTGTGATTGCTAAGCTCTTCTTAATAATCCAGATGAATTTCCCTATTACTGTGATCAACCAATAGGATTTAATCTTTTCTTGAAAGAACCAATCAATTAACCACACAGATACAACAAATGTGCACTGATAAATTGAAGATAAACTTGTTATATCAATTTAAACAACCAGAAAGCATCAATCTTGGAGACAACTTAGTAATAATTTCAATAAGCATAACAGACAATTGACACCATAAATGAGCCGCCACATCAACTAATTTTCATTGATATCTCCATTTGAAATCATGCATCATAATCTCTATTCTGAAAATTTTATTCTACTGTATCCATCTCTAATCTATCTACTGTATATCTCATATCTCCTCTTATCCAATTTTACAATCACAAATGGATATTTATATATTTGCATCTAAAAAGACACATCGCTTTGCATTCCAATGTCGGCGATCAACTGTATTCGGGATTTTGTTAACATTCACTGAACACTCGCCAAGACATCCTGCAGTCATACCGAAGGCCAATGTCTCGCCGATAGTCATCCCTTCATCCCTTGTGTTTCACTGTGACCTCTGTTGTCAGGGAGACATCCCACAGATCATATTATGTCCTACCAAAACATTTTCTTAATTTCACTTTTGATCGCCGTGACAATTCTGAGTCGGGAAGAGGTTTCATAGAACACCGTGTGTCTTACCGAAATACCCCGTGGTGCATTCTTGTTGCTGAGACATATGGGCTTTCTCGCCGATGAAACAACATATCGGCGTGACATAAGAGTCGGCAGAGACTGTATAACCTTACCCCAAAAACCATCAATATAATTCCTTTGTGCTTTTTCGGTGAGACCGGAGCCACTCGGTGAGACATTACTCTGATGCACTTTAGTCTTACCGAAATGTACATCTTTATCGCCGGTCGGTAAGACACAACCCAATCGGTGAGACCACATACCGAATACATTTTGTTTGGCCGAAGTGTTTGCTTGTTTTGTGCGCTGATCGGTAAGACAATATGATTTCATTATGACTTCATGCTGAATACCCATTAGTCTGGCCGATAAGTCTTTCGGTGTGAAAAATGGGTCGCTATGACCTATTCCAATGGAAATTTTCTCACTGATGTGTTCTTTCTGCCGACGGTCGGTAAGACATGAAGCGTTCGGAAAGACCACATACCGAATACCTTTAGCTTGGCCGATATGCTTCCACATACGTCAGTCGGCCAGACAATATAAATTCGCTATGACTTCACTCCGACGATGAATCTCCTGCCGATATGAATTTTCTTATGTCGCTGAGACAATGTGTGTGTCTCGCCGATAGGCTGCAACATATATATATATTAGCATAAAATGCATTATGGAAAGGGGATACCCTAATTTCTTCATGCCGATAAGAATAATAATATGGAATATTCAGACCTAGATGGACCTATGGGATCACATGGCTGAATATGGGAAAAATGTTTATGAAAAAATGCTTTGTGCATAAGGTGAAGACTCGTTTGAAAACTTAAGAGGTATGAAACAATATGTAAAATTATTCAGAATTTTAAAGTTCTAACAGTGGCTCCGTCTAGGGATGAATGGTTGTGAGATCATTAGAAGGATCTAGATCTTGGGTGAGCGGGACAGACACAAGATGGTGAATCAGTGAGCAAGATGGAATGAATGGAAATGGAGATAAACAAAACCCTAAACTACTGTGCATGGAAAAGAATTTTAAAGAGGACTATCAAGAGTTGTCCATGCACTGGCAACCCTTAATCCTCTGTGTTGCTTAAGCGAAAAAATGCTTCAAGAATTGCCCATGTACAGGAAAATCCTATCCTTCACCAGTCATGTATTGTAGATAATATGAATCTTCACCTTTCTTTCCAACAACCACAAAAGGTCCCAGCCACAAGGCTTCAAATTTCCCATGCTTTCCCTTCTCCTGACACCTTGCGTTCCACATCAGTACCAGATCATTCACCTCAAATTTTCTATCTTTTGCTTTCTTATCAAACAAATACTTCATCTGTACCTACAACTTTATGTTCTGACTTTGAGCTACTCTTCTTATCTCATCAAGTTTAGCCAGTTGTTCCATTCTCTCCTCCATAGGCTCTGGAATATCTATGTCCTCCTGAAGAATAAACTTGTAGATTGGTAACAAGTTCTGTAAAGGCATCCTCGCTTGTGTTCCATATACTAGCTCAAATGGGGACTTTCCAATTGCCTTCTTTACAGTGATTCTATCAGCCCACACAGCCAGTCTCAATTTTGAATCCCAAGCCTTCTTATTTTGACCCAGCATTTTCCTTATGATTTTAAGAAGACTTTTATTACTTGACTTCGCCTAACCATTAGCTTGTGGATGGTAAGGACCTGCATAAGAAATGGTAATACCATATGTGCTACAGAAATTTCTGAATTCATCTGATCTGAAACACATCCCATTGTTAGTAATCAGTCTTAGTGGTGTACCGAATCTGGTAATAATGTTCTCCATTAGAAAATTTATCACAACTTTACTTGTAGCTTGCTCGGTTTGGACTGCTTCTACCCACTTGGTAAAATAATCGGTTGCTACAAGTATCCACTTGTGTCCTCCACTCGATTTTTCTTGTATCTCCCCAATGAAATTGATTCCCCACTGATGAAAAGGGACTTCAGTCTGCAAAGGCCTAAGTGGTAAAGCTCCTTGATAATTCATTTTCCCAGAGAATTTCTGGTAGGCTTCACATCTTCTTACATATGAAAAGGAGTCATTAAAAACTTTTGGCCAGTAGTAACCTGCCCTGAGAATTTTATGTGCAGTTGTCTTCGCAGAGTAATGGCCTCCACAGATCCCTTCATGCATTTCACTTAAGACATGCTTAGCTTGTGATTCATCCAGACATAACAATAATATCCTATCCCTATTCTTCCAAAACAAATCTCCTTCCATGAACACATACTTAGATGCTTGCAACTTCAAAGTTCTTTTCTGGTTGTCACTCAATCCTTCTGGACACTTCATGTATTTAAGGTAATGCATGATGTCTGTATACCAAGGAGTATGCTCAATGCTCGCAATTGCAGTCTCTTGCTCCTCTATATTGCAAATTTGATTTGCTTCAATGTTTGCTTTTGCCATTAACCTAGCCAAACCCTGACCTCTTACAAGTTTAGTGATTTGTATCTCCATATCAAACTCTTGAATTTTATTAATCCATCTACATCTTTTTCCAGTTACCTCAGACTGTGTCAGAATATCCTTAACGGTTGCATGAGGGACACAGGAAATCACTTTATCTCCAACAAGATATGGTTTGAAGGCCTTTGTAGCTTTTACTAATGCAAAAGCTTGTTTTTCCATTATATCATATTTCAATTATGACCCCTGTAATGACTTACTGAAAAAGGACACAGGTTGCTCATGACCCTCATTCTTTTGTAGCATAACAACAACAATAGTATGTAATGAAGCAAATGAGAATATCTGAAAAGGTTTCGAAAAATCTAGAGACTTGAGGACAGGGGCTTCCTTGATAGCCTTTTTAATTGATATAAAAGCATCTAATGCTTCTTCAGTCCAATCTATTTTTTGTCCTTTCCTCAACATTTTTGATATAGGCTTAATGATTTCAGCAAAATTAGAAACAAATCTCCTAACAAAATTGATTTGTCCAAAGAATGACTAGATGGCTTTGATGGTCTTAGGGATTGGGATTTTATCTATAGCTTCAACTCTCTTAGGATCTATTCTAATCCCCTCCTTTGACACAATATTTCCTAAGAGCTTACCCTCTGTGACTGCAAAATGACATTTTTTAAGGATTCAAACTAATCTCATATTCTAAGGCTTTAATGAATACCTTTTCCAGATGCTCCACATGATCTTCATCCTTCTTTGAGTAAGCAGTAAGGTCATCCTGATACACCACCATGATAGCATTAATTAAATCTACAAATGCTACATCCATAGCTCTTTGGAAGGTTGCCCCTGCGTTCGTGAGACCAAATGGCATTCTTAGATAAACATATGTTCCCCATGGGGTTGTAAAAGTTGTTTTATACTGTTAATATCCTTTAACTTTAACTTGGTTATAACCTGAAAACCCATCCATCATAGATAACAGCTCACACCCTGTCACCTTATGTAATATAGCCTCCATATTGGGTAGAGGATAATTGTCCTTGAGAGATGCCACATTCAAATTCCTGAAGTCCACACATAGTTTGATATCTCAGTTTTTCTTCCTCACAGGGACCAGGTTTGAGACCCACGTTGAGTGCCTGATTGGTTTGATAATGCCACCGTCTCTGAGCTTTGCCAATTCTTCCTGCATTTTGGGCTCCAATGTTGGATTAATGGGTCTCTTCTTTTTTCTAAATGGCTTTGCATTTGGCTTCAATGGTATTTCATGCTGAAACAAATCTTCCCTATATGATTTTAGATCTTCATAAGACTAGGCAAACACATGCTTATATTTTCTCAATAATGCTATCAGCATTCTTCTAATTGTAGGGCTAATTTTCTTCCCTATGTATACCTTTCTTGGTGTCACCTCAGTCCCTAAGTTGATCTCTTCAATGTCCTCCTTCTTCACTGGTGTCTGCTTCATGAGGGACCGATCGCTCCCATCATATACTGTCTCCAATGCCACTAGTCCTCTAGGAAGCTTGTTAGTTTTAAGCTGTAAGATCTCCTTCCCAAATATTGTTTGCTTCCCATCCGCTTCTTCAACAAAGGCATTGAAATCAATTTCTTGGGCTTCATATTGATCTATACAGTGAAGAAATTTCAAAAGGTCGGCATCATCATTAAAAACCTGCCAACTATATATGTTATCAGGCACAGCAGGCCTTGTTTTGAACTCAATTTTGGATACTCCAGCTAGTGTAATATTATCTCTTTTTAGCGCCACATTTGCTAAAAATTCTGCCATTATATTCTTTGACCTATCAATCCACTCAATTGAGAAGGCATCAAACAACTCGATTGTGTCCCATACAGCGTTCCTGTATTGTTTTAATCTTTTATGTTTTGCTGCATATTTTGACTTAATCTGTGAAACAACCAACTGAGAATCCCCTAGAATAGCCAGTAGCTTGATTTTATGTTTCACAACTATACTCAAGCCTGTTAATAAAGCTTCATACTCTGCCACATTGTTTGTGCATTCAAATGCTAGCAAAAATGAATACTTAAATGTACTACCTTCAGGTGAAACAAATACTATTCCTGCCCCATTACCTTCTTGGCTACAGGCTCCATCAAAGTACATTTTCCACACACCATTGCAGTCTTGTGCCACATGTTTTTCAATTGGGTCAGCATTGACTAATTCTAGCTAGGCTGGTTCTATCTTAAAACTCCCAAGATCGACATCACAAAAACAATTGATTTGATCTTGTGGTACACAATCAACAACCTAGCTCATCCTTGGCTCTCTGTAAAACTTAACTTCCTAACCATTCACTGGAATAGTTGCATAAGACAAATCAAACTGGACATTTCCACCAACCGTTGATGTCCAC
This sequence comes from Sequoia sempervirens, assembly GCA_007258455.2. NCBI lineage: Eukaryota > Viridiplantae > Streptophyta > Pinopsida > Cupressales > Cupressaceae > Sequoia > Sequoia sempervirens. The sequence goes on along the minus strand of VDFB02260859.1, from coordinate 106,483 downwards.
TATCTTGATAAAAGCATCCCAAATTGAGGAGGGGTATCAATTACTGTTATATCTATATTATAAGCCACCTGTGGATAAGCAGCTAACTTGACTTCAACATCTTTCATTATACCCACCACAGGAACAGGTCTGTTATCCATTGCATAGCACTTCCCTCCAGTAGTATCCACCCACATACCAAGTTGTTTCATTACTCCTACTGGCATAATATTTATGGTAGCGCCAAAGTCTATCATGCAGTTCCTCAACAATTTGTTATTTATTAGTAATGTAGTGAAAAAAGGATCAACTGGCGGGGAATTTAATATTGAATTATTAAGGCACACTTCTGGGATATTTACTTTCTCTTGCTTATTAATAATTTTAGTGGCCATCTTACTTTTAGAATTACCATGTGTTATCAATTGAACTGTATTGTCCCTATATTCCTTAATTTTCATCATCTCAAGTAGTGGCATAGACATTTTTACCTAAGATAAAGTCTGAGTGAAGTCAAAAGAAGGACCCTCAGCCCTAATCATTTTCTTCTACTCTGATGTTTCTCCTTTGTTCTCTTCTTTTTCCCTTTTATTTGGTTGATCAATCTTTTGCATCTCTTTATGTAATTCCTTTACTTCATCCTTTTGGACAGGCTTCTGTTCGCTTTTATCATGTTGTTTGTTTTCTATTTTCTTTGAAATTCCTTGTGTCACCTTTTGATCTTTCATAAACATTCCCCTGGGGACACCCTCCTTCTCATTTACTATCATGTTTCTCAACCAGTACTTACTCTTTGCTTCTTCAACTGCAGCAATGGTTAATCTTTCTATTTCCTCATCAGTGAGTTTCTTCATGCTGCATTGAGTAGGCACCTCAACAAAATGTGGCTCTATATAATCTTCTTCAGAGTCAGAAAGGACCTGTTGTTCAGCCATATGGACATTGTATCTCTGATTTGAAACATCGTACTCATAACCTTCGTCCTCTGAAGATGAGTACCTCTCCTCAACATGGTGAAAATTATTTGAAGTCAAATACACTGTGTGATCCTCTCCATTGTTTCCCATCAACATTCCCTCCTCTTGCATTCTTTGGGCTACAACACAATAATTTGGGGAATGTGGCTTATCACAAACTTCACAGAAATAATTGTTATTTACCATATAATTTCCTTTCTTCCTCAATGGATCAGGAGTTTCCTTGTTTCTAGGCCTATCTGTTGCAGGTTTCCCATCCTTCCAATTTGTATTATAGGGCATGTCATGCAGCCTAGGCCTCACATTTCTATATGTGTTCTCCTGTTTGTATTGATAATTATTGTTTTTTTGAGGAGCCCTAGGGTTGTCTCTTTTATCAATTATCCCAGTAGCCCTCCTATTATTTTCAATTGTTAATGCTATCTTCTGGGCTTCAGCCAAATCTCTTGGGAAACTATTTCTTAATTCATATCCTGTTTTTGGATCAAATGCATTCAAATAAACACTCAATGCTATAGAGTCTGGAAACTTTGATCCAGGAGGTATTTTATTCTGTAGTTTATTGAATCTCTGGTTGAAATCATAAATTGAGTCATTCTGATTTTTCTGAATCCGCATCAATTCATGAAGAGCAGCATCTGGTGCAGTTAGATTCCCATATTGCTAGAGGAATCGGTCCTGAAATATTTGGAGAGAATCAATAGATGTTGTTGTTAGGCTATTGAACCAATCCCTGGCTTCTTCAATAAGCGACGTCATGAATAATCTCATATGTAAATCCTCATATGGTACATCCAAATCTTGGATGAAAGCATTGAAACTCCTTAAATGATCTTCAGCAGAGATTGCACTACTCCCTATAAACTTTGGAACAAGACTTCTCCAACTGCCATCCATTGGGTAAGGGTATAATTGAAATCCTGCCAAGTCAAATTGTATGATCATTGTTGTGTATTGATGAGGAGGAGGAATAGGTGGGTGTTGATATTGGTACATCGGATTATTGTATTGTGTATGATGATGTGGCACATAATGTTGACCCTGAGGTGGCTGTATATTTGTATATTGTGTGGGAATATGAGGTGGATGATTTCACTGTCTGTATTGATTCCCCATTTGATTGTGAGGAACCTTTGATGGATCAGAAGGCCCTACACTATGATTACCCTACTTATGAGGTGGTACATACTTTGGGCAATCAGCTGTCTGAGTAATACTTTGAGCTTTCTGCAATTTGAAGTCTCTCATTGCTTGTATCATCGGGGCTTTCTCCTATTCTTCTCTCTCTTTTCTCTGAGATTCAAACCGTGCTTTTACTTCTTCATAAGTTAAAGATTCATAATTTTCTTAAGGAGTTTCATGATCAGTAGGTCCATTCTCATTGAACTCATTTTGATTACCCTCCATTTTTTGTTCACATTCATGTTGATATATGAGTCCTTCTGCTTCAAGTCTAGCATCCCACTCTGCTTGTTTTTGTGGATTGTAAAAAGGGTTTCTTTGTTCCTCTGGGGTACAAGGTTTTTCACTTGAATTATCTCTCCACTTATCATAACGATCATATGTTTCACAATGTGGTCCTACTGCTTTGTCTTTGTTTTTCATGCACATGTCCTCATTTATCTTCTTACCCTTATCAACCCTATCATCCTTGTGTTTCCACTTACTGCTGCCAGCAGGAGCTCCAGTGTGACCTCCCCTATATTGAGATCTTCTTCCATTCATGTTGAAATGTTTTTATCAGAGTCGTCACTCACTTTCTTAAAAGTGAGAAAATGTTTTTTATTTGTTATTCCCATCGGAGTCTATGTAAAGTTTCTGACTCTATGACTAAGGCCCTGATTCTAAGTTGATTTCCCCAGCAAAGTTTCCAATTTGTTAGCTCTCAAAAATGCAGGAAAGAACACCTCAAGAGGTTGCCAATCTCTTGGTATGTTTTAGGGTAACAGACAAGGTCGAATGGCTTAAACCTTCTATTATGTAGGTGCTACTAGACCTAGGCGGGTGTACCTATATAAATGAAGCGGACTTAATGTGCTTATCTCTCTTGAAATGTTTTGCCCACAATGGCAAATGGGAGTGGACAAATGAAATCAAAATTTGGTATAAATTGTATACAATATTCAAAGCTAAATCCTAATATGTTCAGTTAACAGATGTAAAGAAAATGAATGAATCTAAATGGTGAAATGCAGAGACTAGTGCGTTATTGGGTATGCGAAGTCAAATGAAATAGAAGTGGGCAACCTCTTTCTGGAAAACACTCAAATTTTTTGGCATATGTTTTGTTTATAACTTGTATAAACATGCAAGACTGTGATTGCTAAGCTCTTCTTAATAATCCAAATGAATTTCCTTGATTACTGTGATCAACCAAAAGGATTTAATCTTTTCTTGAAAGAAACAATCAATTAACCACATAGATACAACAAATGTGCACTGATAAATTGAAGATAAACTTGTTATATCAATTTAAACAACCAGAAAGCATCAATCTTGGAGACAACTTAGTAATAATTTCAATAAGCATAACAGACAATTGACACCAGAAATGAACCACCAGATCAACTGATTTTCATTGATATCTCCATTTGAAATCATGCATCATAATCTCTATTCTGAAAATTTTATTCTACTGTATCCATCTCTAATCTATCTACTGTATATCTCATATCTCCTCTTATCCAATTTTACAATCGCAAATGGATATTTATATATTTGCATCTGAAAAGACACATCGCTTCGCACTCCAATGTCGGCGATCAATTGTATTCGGGCTTTTGTTAACATTCGTTGAACACTTGCTAAGACATCCTGCAGTCATACCGAAGGCCAATGTCTCGTCGACAGTCATCCCTTCATCCCTTGTGTTTCACTGTGACCTCTGTTGTCAGGGAGACATCCCATAGATCATATTATGTCCTACAAAAACATTTTCTTAATTTCACTTTTGATCGCCATGACAATTCTAAGTCGGGAAGAGGTTTCATAGAACACCCTGTGTCTTACCGAAATACCCCGTGGTGCATTCTTGTCGCTGAGACATATGGGCTTTCTTGCCAATGAAACAACATATTGGCGTGACATAAGAGTCGGCGAGATTGTATAACCTTACCCCAAAAACCATCAATATAATTCCTTTGTGCTTTGTCAATGAGACCGGAGCCACTCGGTGAGACATTACTCCGATGCACTTTAGTCTTACCGAAATGTACATCTTTATCGTCGGTCGGTAAGACACAACCCAATCGGTGAGACCACATACCGAATACATTTTGTTTGGCAGAAGTGTTTGCTTGTTTTGTGAGCTGATCGGTAAGACAATATGATTTCGTTATGACTTCACGCCGAATACCCATTACTCTGGCTTATAAGTCTTTCGGTGTGACAAACGAGTCGCTATGACCTATTCCGATGGAAATTTTCTCACCGATGTGTTCTTTCTGCCGCCAGTCGGTAAGACATGAAGCGTTTGGCAAGACCACATACCGAATACCTTTAGCTTGGCCGATATGCTTCCACGTGCATCGGTCGACGAGACAATATAACTTCGCTATGACTTCACTCCGTCAATGAATCTCCTGCCGATATGAATTTTCTTCTGTCACTGAGACAATGTGTGTGTCCCACCGATAGGCTGCAACATATATATATTAGCACAAAATGCATTATGGACCGGGGATACCCTGATTTCTTCATGCTGATAGGAATAATAATATGGAATATTCAGACCTAGATGGACCTATGGGATCACATGGCTGAATATGGGAAAAATGTTTATGAAAAAATGCTTTGTGCATAAGGTGAAGACTCATTTGGAAACTCAAGGGTATGAAACAATATGTAAAATTATTTAGAATTTTACAGTTCTAACAGATTGTTGAGTCAGAAAATGAACCCTTTGCTTGTTTTGGCACCAACGAGTGTTGCTGCTTACAATGTTCGTGCCTCCACAGTGTATAGTGCTCTTTGAATACCAATAAAAGATATGAATCCATTGAAATGACAACCATTGACCATATTTCAAGAAGACTTCAAACATATTAAGTACATACTAATTGATGAAATGAGTTTCTTGGGTCCGAAGTTGTTGCTTAAAATAGATAGTTGATTGCGGCAAGCATTCCCTGAAAGACATATGCAACCATTTGGTGGTGTTTCTATTATACTCATGGGTGACTTGGCACAACTACCCCCTGTTATGGACAATCCTATCTATAGTTCTCAATCCATAGCGCTAACACTTTGGCACACTTTTAATATTGTTGTTACTCTTGACACTATCTTTTGCTAGCATGGACTATCTGATTCACAACAATAGTTTCATACGCTCATTATGAATATTAGAAATTTCTAGGCATCCCTAGTTGATTAGAAAATTATTATGAATCAAAAAAAAGCCATGCTTGCGTCTAAGCAAAACCAGGAGTTTGATGAGGCTATCCACTTATTCCCAACAAATAGCTTGTTTGCTTTTCACAATAGGAAATTGCTATAGCAATTAAATGTTCCAATTGCAATTAGTGTTGCTGAATGTTCCCAACAAAACACACTTGATTATGGTGATGATGAAAAATCTAAGTAGAACTCTTGCTTGCAATTTCTCAACAAGTAATGTTGACAAAAAATCTTTGGGTGGCAGCTGGCCTGGTCAATGGATTGTTGGGTTTAGTGAAGGCTATTGTATATGCTAGGGGTGCTAAACCACCTCAAGTGCTTGAATAAGTTGTTGTTGACTTCCAAAACTAAATTGGCCCAGCATAGGATCAGGACAATCCAAGATTCATCCTGATTATCCCAATCACACGAGGCAGCCGAAGACAGCTCCCGTTGACAATGGCCCGGGCTATAACAATCCATAAATATCAAGGCTTAACACTAGATAAAGCTACAATAGATATTGGAACTAAAGAAAGGAAAGGAATAACATTCACAACTCTCTCTCTCTCATGTTAAATCACTAGTAGGAATACGCATAGATCCACCTTTCTCTTTTGACAGGTATTCTAGGCTACATTCCAACAAATACAATGCACTTCGAATCAAAGAAGAGGATCATCTCCAACAATTGTCTGCACTGCCACCATGATGAAATATTTTTGTTTTTCACGGTAACTACACCACTTCTCCTTTTCCTTTTTGTTTCAATTCTTTCACAGTACCCTCCATTCCAACTTCTGATCACTTTACCCAACATTCTGAAAGTTTTACTTATACAATCATCACTACGAGAAGTTGGTACTCAACTGTCAGTTTATGTTTCCCCTTGTTCCCACCAACAAACATCAATTATCTAAATTTAACTTTTCTCTCAATAGCTTCCTCTGCTTTACCGAATAGTGTCGCTTCCATGGCTATCACGCTTGAATCATTTCTTTCTAACAATTTCATATTCTAACAAATTTAGATTGGGAAAATTTCCAACTGTTACTGCAGATCTTCACAATTGTTAATACCTTCATGCTCACAAGTTTCACATGTTGTTTGAGTTGTAACTATATTCTATTTGTATACAAGGTAAGGTTGTATCTCATTCTTTCCATCTCTTCTTTTGTAATTACATTCAAAATTCTTTTTCACAAATGTCGCAACTCTATATATTTTTTAAAAAAGATAATAGTGATTTCAGCTTAATAAAATTGTCAGGTGCCAGAAGATAACTATATTCAATTGTCCACATATTGTTTGTCGCTCTTTGCAAAAGGTATGCCTGCATCCTGTTTATATGATGTATTTTATTCCACATATATTAGATATTATTTTTTACTAACTATACATCTGTTTATATTTGTTCATTTAAATATTGTGTAGTAATGACACATGTTTGCTATACTAAACTTCTAATCTCCATTGTGTCTAATGATATTTCGTTGACAACATTTTAGATTGCAAATGTATGTACTGAGATATAGATTAAAATCATGGACAAAAAAATTCCCTGCTCGAGGGTTTGGTACAAGGTATGTCTACATTTTATTTCCTTGCACTCTTTTACTACACCTTCATTGCATACAATTTGTTATGAATTGTATAAGTCTTTATATTTTGTGATTGATTTATCATCTACCAATGGTATGTGTTTAGTACACTAAATTTTGTATTATTCTTTCATGTTTGCAACCATACTCAACCCAAACAATCATCATACATGGACCTTTCAATGCCTTTAGAACTTGTATTAAGTAAGCAGCGCCCTAAACATTGCTTTCACCATTGATGCCAATGGTGGCCGATTTATTTTTTCTTGCTTGGGGGTTTGGTGAGAGCGCATGACGCTCCATGACCCAATATGGTAGGGTGGACATCGAGTGTTGCTTTCTTATGTTGAGAGTACATTATGTGGCATGCACCAGGTATGTCTAAATTTTGTTTACTTCATTCCTTGCATTACAAGTACATAGCAAATTATGTGTTATAAAATATTCAACTTTCATATCTCTTGGTTTACATGTTGTCTATGAATTAGAGATGACTATTGCACTAATATTCACACTTTGTTCTTATTCTTCCAGATCATACTCAAGCAATAATGTGGATTCCAATGATTTTATTTATTGTCATTAGTGGCCAAAACATTTCTTCTACCATTCACGGTGGCGGTCAGTTTATTTTCTTGCTCAAAGGTTTGGTGAGAGCATGTGGTGCCCCATGATTCAATATGGTAGGATGCACATCATCCCTCATTTTCTTGTCTACTTGCTAGAATGTAGCGCATGCACAAGTATGCTTAAATTTTACTTATTTGATGCCTTGGATTACATGTGTATTGTATATTTTGTACTATACATTATAGAGCTCTTTAAATTTGTTGATTTACATATTCTCTGTCAAATAAAGATGTTCACCACACTAAACTTCACATTTTTTTGTTATTTTTCAAGACCATACTCCAGCTATAATGGCAAACTTGATGAATTAATTGCAAAATTAGTTGCAATGGTCAAATAGACAATTAGATCCTAATATACTCTATGTTGATTGTCATAAGTAAAATTCATTCCACCCTTGATCAGAGTGGTGGACAACGTTTATTCTTGCTCGGGGGTTTGGTGACAGTCCATGAGGCTGCATGACCCAATATGGAAGGGTGGAAACCATGACTCATTTTGCTGTGTTTTATTTTATATATCTTATGTACATATCTCTATGTTTCTGATAAGGTTTTGTTCTAAAATGAGTACATTTTCAGTGTTCAAACCAATAGAACTTGATTTATAGCTTCTTTTATACAATATATGTTAAAATAGTTTGAATTATGGCTTCCAATTTGTGGTTATGGTTGCAATGGAATAAAATAGTCAATCCTATACACTTTGTGTTAGCTTCAATTAGGCATTGTTGATTACAGTTTTGTTGCTTAAGCTATATTGTTTCATTTTGCATAAGGTGTTGTTGAAAAGGCTATATTTTATGGGTTTCGTTTTCTGGTTATGGCTGGAACAAAATAAAATAATTAATGTTGTTGATTCTATGTTTGGTTACATTAGGTATTATTGATTATTGTTCTCTTCCTTACGCTATATTGGGTATATTTTAATATCAATATATATATGTAAGAATTAAATTGTTGAGGTTATGGAGTTTTTGTCAATTATTATTGTATACCTTGGGCTATATTGTGGCTTTCTATATCTGGGTGGTTGTTGAAACCAATGTTGTTTGATTTATTGCTTTCGTTTTCTGGTTATGGTTGGAACAGAATTTTAAAATAATTAATGATGTTGATTCTATGTTTGGTTACATTAGGTATTATTGATTATTGTTCTCTACCTTAGGCTAAATAGCTTGTTTTATACAATATATGTTAATATATTGTTGCATCCTTGATTTAGTGTTCTTTAATAGTCTAGATTTTCCCATACGTTAGTTATTCTTTTACAGTTTATCTTTCTCTCTCTAATGATTTCCTCATTCTCGCTTTCTACCTTGCGCTTTATTATTTCATCTCTAAATTGTTTGTTGCATTTCCTCTTGTGCAATGTTCTATACAATAAGTATGCACCAGTATGTATTGCTATGTCATGATCTTGTCTGTGTCTTCCATAACACATTTTGAACTCTCCCAACCTTAGTCCCTGCATGTCCCTTCCCTTTCTTGTACATCTCTACCTATCAGCTCATTGCTGCATGTTTCTACACGGAACTGCTAGTTATATTTATATTTGTATGTTTTTTCCATGTCTTAACATTGTCTCCTCTATCATGTTGCCTTCTCTTTTTCTTTTAATTTTCTTATGATTATCCTAACTTAGGTACATGTAGACATGCAAAATTAACATTGTGCATTCAATCAGGATTATTCATTAACTAAACTAGATTTCACATTAGATCCATTCATCGATTGATCAGATTCACCTTCATCCATTCATTAGGTAATCTCATCTCCTAAGGTGATTAGCTTAAATCAAATGAATCAAACTTGATCCTATCATCATCCCTTTAATTAAATAAATCAAACATTTATTTAATTAAATCCAATCCATATTTCATACTTTTTTTATTTAAATAAATCACACATTTAAATCATAAAAGTCAAACTAACCTAACCATCATTAATTTAATCTAACCATGATTAAATGATAATCTCACCCACTTGCATTCTCTAGATCATGCCACTTGCACAAACAAATCCATTTATTGATTTATTTAAACCCTCATTTTCACTCAACATGGCATTTATGGGGAATATTCCCTCAAGGTTTGAAAAGCATGACAAGTTGATTTGTCCCTCCAACATTGCATTTATTGCTCTTTTTCTTGTCCCCCTCTCTAAATTTATTACCAAATTTGAATTCAAATTCTTCCTCTCATGGGCACACTTCCCAAATCTTGCACATCCATTGGCCTATCACAACTTGACAAGTGTCCTCATCTTATTGGCTAAATATTTGTCCCACATCCTCCATGTTTGGCACTCTTAGCATTTGAAAATCTACAAATAGAGGCATCATTCTTTAGCAAATCCTTCACAACTCCACAATCTTTATGCAAAGTCATTCTCTTAAACTGAGAACTAATTTTGTCCACTCCACAATTTGAGCATTTCAACTCCACAATCTCATACAAGGTTACTCTCTTCAATAGAGAGCTAATCTTGTCCATCCTATCATCATCATCTAAGCTTATCTATCAAGGATTAGGAAAGGGTTATTTTCAACAATAGCACCAATCCAATATGGAATAAAGTTTTGATCATGTTTGTGTATGCTTGCAATCAGTTATTCTTGTTCTATTTAGTTTTGCATATTCTAACATGGTTAAGTATTTCATAGGGATATTAAATTTAATGTGTTTGAAATGACTAAAACATGATATTATTATGTTAAGATTTCTGACCATTTGCAGATTTGATGTCCAATGGCGCTAGAGGGAGGGGTGAGTATTCATTTGTTCTATGCAAAGAAATTCATTTCCCAAATGATAATGTCTAGTTCAAAGTCTGTGGGCACATTTAATGAGTGTTTTTTTCCAATTATTTGTATGGATTTATGCTAATATCTATTCAAAACTATCACTCTTTTGTATATTTCAAGGAATCTCATATGCTATTTGGTATTCTAATTTTTTTGTTTTATAGTGAAAAATAACTTTGTTTTGAAGGATAAAATAAATGTCTCTCGTCTATGCACCCTTATTTTGGATACAAGTCTATAAAATCAGTTTCAACTGCATCTAACAAAGGTCCTCTATCTTTTATTTATTGAGATTTTTTAGCAGAGATCTTCTATACCTGCCTTAAATGTGGATCAAGTTTTATCTATGCAATTTTTCTTATCTGCACATGTTATCTCTTGTTTCTTTTTGAATGATGTTATAATCCTTTTGTTACTTTTATCTATGTTGGTTTCCCTGACTTATGAACCCGAACTACCAACGCATTAGACTTTTTGGCTGTGAAGAAGAACTACAAAGGCATCTTGCCTCTCCAGCTCCTAAACATAAACCCAAATGTCCAGCAGTGCATCAGGGTAGATTTCCTTGCTCTCTGAAAATGAGGCCAAATCTAAGAAGCATTCCCTCCCAACGTCATCCAAGAAATCAATACTAGTCTCCAAGCATCTAAAAAGCCCTTCTTTGTGATCATTGGATATGAATTCCCCCTGGGAAAGCTTATTCTTTGCATTCAACCAGGTCACATGAGGTTCCCCATTTAAAAGAAATCTCAATCACCTTTAGAGCAAGGGGTAAGCCTTTACATTCAGCTTGCACCTCCATGACTAATCTGCAGTACGTGGAATTGACGTTTGTTCAAAATCCGAGAAGCAGAAAATCGAGAGAGCATCCTCGTGGCCCAGCCATGGTAACTGATACAATCGTGTATAGGAGTCTTGAGGGATGATAGAACTATCTCTGGTTGTGATAACAGTCTTGTACCCTGGCACTTCAAGTAGTAATTCCTCCAAATAAGCCCTGGACTAGACATCATCCAATATCATCAAGGTTCACTTACTTTGACTAAAACGCTGCTGCTTTAGCTAGATGAGATCTCTGTATTTTTATCCATTTAAAATTGTAAACTTTACGTACTTCAGGGTAAGTGACAGTCAGATATCGCTACTTGTCCCATCCATGTTGTGTCTTATCTTATTTAATATTGTTTCTATCATTAAAAGTATGGTTGTATGAAGAGAAAATATCAGAATAAATCTAACGCCTGATGTAGATTCTAGAAGCGGCTTTACATGTGCTAATTGCATTGCAATCTATTTATTACGCATAAGTCTAAGACCCGCATCCAAAGTGTGGGGTCAGAGGCGATTGAAGCAGCTATCCAAAGTTCTTCAAAGACCCACGTTTTTACATATAAGTCAGGAGTGTAGAGTTAAGGGCGATGTGATATTCAAAATTTTATCGACAGATAATTGCGTGGGATCTCAAGTCTATTCTACATCTGTCAGAATAATTTACTACAGAAGTTGACCTTACACCTTCCAATAGTTTTTACTTATAAACGCTTATTAATATTCCTTCGCTCCACCTTCATGGCCCCATCGAATTTATCTCTTTAACCAAGCATTACGCAGACTTTGAAATATCACCAGCTGTTGTAGGTATTTAAAATTGAATCTATTGAGTGTTTAGGGCTTCTAGCCATCATCCTTATTCCATAGTCAAAGCAGCAGGTGCATTTTAAATTCTTAGGTCGGCGTACTTATGTGCTTGTATGAGCTCATAGATGTTTCCTATGGTAGATGATCGGTGGTCAGCTAAGTAACCAATGCTCACTGGTCTTCTTCTTAAATGCATGCTCCATACTCTTTGTTCGAGACAATAAATGAAATACCACAAGTCTTGTGTAAATTTTGATAGGCGTTGGAAATCCACTCTTTTCGAATAGTCTAACTGCCTGCCTTTATTTGGATATCATTACAACTGACACCTTAAAGTATGTTAAACGTCTGCCTATTGTAGAGTCCTTCCTGTCACAGTCAATTAAAATTCTAGCTGAATATCAAATCATTGCGTGTGTGAGCTTATTTTAATGTGAGATTGCAGCTAATTGGCTAGACACGTTTCAGTCCTCTCTGGTAGCGGTTTTAACAGTTACTTACTTCATTGTTGTGAAGGTGTTTACTACTGGACAATATTTAATGCTAGTTGATCTGAAAGTTAGAGAGAATTAAATCTTTCAGTGCGCGGATGATAAAAACAGGTATCCAATGCAGTAGGTTTGCTAGGATACAAATTTTTCTTGCTGTCGATTTCCCTGTCACAAATGCCAACGCTAGGACTCTGACAATGGTTATAAATGCTTTACGTCTAGTGGTTGTGTTTATTTAAAATGATCAAACTATTTATCAATTTCTGGAAGATAAAAGGATATTGTGTCACTTTTCTTATGTATTCTTCGTACAACTAACTATTCCTGATTTGAAATCTTACTCCTGCAGAAGTAAAAGAAGTATGAACATTTGGTGCTTAAACGGAGGAATGCTCCATGGGTGCATCAATATTCTCTCGTATTGAATCATTACACGTACAATTTATTGATATTCCAATAAATGTTATAAATTTACATTATAAATTTACATTATCACATTCATTATGAATATTTCAAGATAGTAAATGATTAAGTTTATTATGATGCTATTAAGAGATTTGTTCTTTATGATTGATTTGTCAATTTAATACCCCTAGTGATATAGAGAGACTTTGACAAGGTGGAAAGTGAATCTAACAAGCATGGGTACTCTTTTATGGTTGTCCAAAATCATCAACCTTTCCATTTGGAATCACTCTATTGTTTAAACTAAATCCTTAAAATGATAAATTGATTCTTATGTGTTTTCTTTCTTAATAGGAAAACAAAGGCACAAGGTACAAAGGAAAAGCGAAAGGAAAAGGTACAAAAGCAAACGAAGGACAACAAAGGTACAAACGAAGGAAAGCAAGGAGAAGGCTAGCAAAGGAAAACGAAAGGAGGGGGATATTTTGAAAAATCAAAGTGTTTTTAAACGCTTTAAGTGTTTGTTCAACACTACTTCACGAAGTTGTTTATCTTTTCATTTTAGGACACTAACTTTCGTTTGGGTTTAAAAAGAACACTTTATTTTATTTTTTTGCAAAGGCTAAAACGAACTTTAGGATCAAAACTTACTAGATTTTGTTTGGGATTAACAAATTGAACAAAGCAATTTCTCACACTTCATTTGGTGCTCTAAAAAATGAATCAAATCATTGCTTTGAAGGATAAAATGAATGTGTGCTTTTATTGTTTAGTAATTATTTACACAAAGTAATATCATCAAAAGATGTATGCGCTTCTCTCGCGCCTCACGGAGATCTTGAGAATCAAAAGGCTTTTGGTGACATTAAGTTGCGTACATAATTACCCATACACACTTCGATTTCAGTTTAAAATTGAACATCTCATGCGAGTGTGAGTAGAGCATCATCGCGTATATTCTCTTTCTTTGAGTCGTCAAAGATTGATCAAGTTACGGATTTTGTCTTTGCTTGCTTTTGTTTATCCTAGAGGGCCTGCCTTAGGGAAAAAGTACTCACCCAAGGGAATGACTCAACCAGTAACACTCTAAAGCCAAGAGTATTTCCATCCGGGATATAAATGTGGATATTGGAAGAAACACCAATATCACGCGGTTGATTCTAACAAGATGGATCTGAAAGGGGACTCTTGCCGTATGGGTCAATCTCCACGAACAGAAAGTCCTTACTAGAACCCATGTGCTAGAATTTTCCAAAATCCTTAATCTATTTTTTGGTGCAAGAACAGTCGTTCTGAAGCTGCCCCACACTTTTACGGTCTTTAGTAGAAATGGAGAACATGCCATGGGAGTTTCATGGGTGTTGATGCTTGGCTGCCCCGATTGACATTAATGAGCCGTGGAGGGGAGCCAGTGGGGTCAAGCATCTAAGCATTCGCTAAAGATAAGCGTAGCTGGACTTGTCCAAGTGGGGATTCAACAAATATTGTCTTTCACATCCATAGGGCTTGTACTTGTTCTTGGTTTGAAAAAACGGTGCTTTATTCGAAAACATTTGCAAACAAAACATTCAACATGATTCTCAAGATTTCAAACCCTTTAGGAGGCAAATACCATTGACCAAATTCTAGTGTTATTGCTTGCCCTTGGGATTACATCCTTAGAGGTTTCTAAGCACTCAAATTTACATCTCAATTTTCCCCCCTAAAGGTAAACAATAGGTAACCCTTGCCTTAAATTCATCAAAGTTTCACATAATATACCTTGTGAAATAAGACGAAGTTGAGACATTGGACATTCAGTTTGAAACACAATCAAGTGTTTGTTTTTGGTAAAAAGAATCCACTAAGCAAAGATAACAAATTGGACCCCACACATGTGCTTGATATCTTTTGGTCATATGATTTTCATGCAAAACATTGGTCTTTTGATTTTGAATTACTCTTAGAGAAAAGTGTGTTCTTCAATACCTTGGCCTAGTAAACAAAGTCTCTCTAAGTCTCTTAGGATCAAATCAAACACTTCATCCACCCAAACACTTATCAAAATCCATCCCACCAAAACAACTTTAGAGCTTTGGAAACATCATTCTATACTTGGGTAAATCATCACAATCAAAATCACCTTGTTTAGTTAAGTGTATGGGAATGCATTCGTTCTCATACATTTTATTGAATTATCACTTCCTTTGAACAAATTCATCCTAAGATCACATCCAACATTCTATGGTTTACAAGTTCATTATCCAAATCAAACAATCAAAATCAAACCCTAAGTCTAGCATTGATCCAAAGTCTCTAAAGGTTCAACGCTCATTCACCCCATTCATCTTTCGTCTCCTCATTTGTCCTAAGAATCTTAGAGGTCACTTTTGCAACAAGGTCAAAACACAAGAGGAACATGGAATACAAATTTGATCCATACATCATGAGTAATCCAAACCAAATGAACTTTCAAAGCCTTACAATGCCGATTGATTATCAAAACCCACACTTATACAATCCATACATGGGATCATTACCTTCTACAAATGTCAATGGCACAACAAGTGTGAGTATGCCCAAATCAAAGATTGGAACACATTTTCCAATGGTAGATCTAAATCCAAACCTACAAGTCTGTCAACCGAACAATCAAAGCATGAGCCTTCAAGCGAACAACGTCATCCCACCAAAGCCCTACATGCCAAAGGAGAATGTACCAAGTATAAGTTTTCAAAATATGAATCCAACAAACTTTGGGATGGATACATTTGCAAATCATAAGAATATTCCAAACATGAACAATGGTCAACCTATCATGCCAAATCTGAGTGTCATCCCAAATCAAAACATTCCAAATCTGCTTAAACAAGAGCCAAATCAACTATATCAAGGGAGTCAAGATCAAAATCAAGAACAAATTTGGCGAGATCAAATTGTAGCACTTTCCAAAATAGTTGAGGCATTGCGCCAAGGGAAATCTCCACCACCATTACCAACATCATTCCTTGGTTTAGGGCTTCCCCCTTTACCTAGCACCAATCACTCCATCCAAATCAATCCCCCTAACACCCATCAATCCATCACATCAAATCCTTGGAATATACCATTGACATTGCACCAACAGATGGTATCTAATCAAATGAAAACATCAATCTTGACAAATCAAAATATGGTCTCTCAAGGACCTACCGCCTTAGTCATTTTGACCATTCCTATCACATTGGTCACTCCATCCACATAGTACTTACTCCTCCATCTACCCATGAGAAGCTTTCTATGGATGGACACATAGATGATCTTCATCTAGAACAAGATTGTGTTACACAAAAAGAGAAGATTCTTAACTCCTACAATCAAACGGAGTTGTCAACATTAGGATCGAATATGTCCCAAACTCAGATTGAGGACATCATGAATAAAGATATCCATCATTATCTACCCAAGGAAACAAGTCAAATATAACATCCAAAGTTAGCAGAGCAGCAAATTGAAACAACGTCACCTATGGTGGTCATTTATCAGAAAATGCATTTTAAACAAAAGCACTTGGAACAAGCGAAATCAAAGCATGAAGGTACTACTACCAGCATACTGGGGGAAACTTCGTCTCAAGCAAACATCAACATAGGGAGCACAAAGATTCCTTATGATGAAACTAGTGTCAATACTACAACCAACCACGTCATGAATCCTCATCCACCCATCACCCCATCCACGAATTGGGACCAACGTCAAAAGAAAGAATTGAATCAAATCAAGGCAAAAGAAGCTGAGAAACATAATGGACAAATCAAGTACACATGGATGTACCAAAGAATACAAGGAAAGATTATCCCTATCAAACTCCATCAGTCAAAGAAACTATGGGGCAAAATAAAAAAGGGAAAAGTATCCATCAAAGAAGTCCACAAAAGAAAAAGAAAGTTTTTCAAGCGACGTACAAAGTATATCAAGCAGTTGGTCCTAATTCCACGCACACTTCCGTATCCACCCATCTTTGCTCATCTTCCCAAGTTTGGAGAGTCAAAGGTTCCAAACTGTCAACCAATCCATCTCTTATCCCTAAACACACTCCATCCATGCCTCCACGCATGATATCCAATTCTCACATTGACCATGTATTGGCAACGACCCTTTATCATAAGGATTCAGAAGGCACTCTATCACGATGTGCGCACAAAGACGAAGTCAACTCCAGTATCGATAAAGCAGATCAAAAATCCCAAAAGTTGCATTCAAATGCGCGTATCTTAGCAAAGCAGCTTCTTCAGGCAGGATACCGATGGCACATTATGACAAAAGCATCTACATCAACACCACTAGGTCGGTCAGCATGAATCTTTCAGAAAAAACCAAAAAAATCAAAAAATATGAAAATCCAAAAAAAATAGAAAAAGGATTGAAAACAGTAAAGAAAAAAAATCGTCCTCTAGTGAAAACCACTACAGTGGCACTTTGGGCAAGACCATGACGAAAACCTAGCAAACAAGCGTCATGTGTGGAATCAAGCATCTACGTGGACCAATTCAGTTGAAAGCATCTCATCCCATCCGTAATAAATCGAGCATTCCATCCATCCATAATAAATCCACTCATCCATAAGCCATTTATCCAATCCATTTTCATCCATTTGAATCCATCATCCAAGTTATCTTGATCTTGATAAAATTTTGGGGCACACTTTATGCTTGCTTACGATAAACATCTTGACATGGGTCCATTTTCATTGATCCTATCTTATGCAGCATTATCTGAGACACACAACACTATCCAAATGAACATCCTTTGTTCAAGCACATTATCTTAGCACAAGATAATCCATATCCATCCGTCCACACACCTATCCAAGCATCCATCCATGGCATTACATACATTGCTAGACATTGGGGGCAGATATGTACATCTTGCTTTAGGAATAAATCTTGGTTTATGTCCTCTGACTCATGTGGCGATCTGAACATTGGAGAACATGAAATCAAATTGGTCAAGAATCTGTAATCCAAAATTCCAAATCACTAGCCCATGGCATATTTTGACAAGAAGACATTCCCTATCAGTCCTCATCTTTCAATCGAACATCGATCCAAACAATCAATATCAGTCGCATCTAACACACCCTTCAAATGTCACGTCAAATCATTCAAACAACTTTTGTTCCAAATCAAGCTTTATCAATCATGATCAATCAAATCCAATCAGGAAATCATCTAGATATCCTTGTGTTGCTTAACACTATCCTTGCATTTTTGTGCATCCTCAACAATGTTATCATCATCAGTCTTGATCAAATCATCATCAATCCATCATCATCTTAGGGATATCTTTCCCAATCCTTGTGTTTCTTAACACTATCCTTGCATTGTTGTGCATCCTCAATAATGTTATCGTCATCAATCCTAATCAATCCAATCCTTGCATTGTTGTGTATCCTCAACAATGTTATCATCAATCCATCGATCCAATCAATCAACCTTAGCTTGGTTTTCAACAAAATCCCAAACAGAGCACTGATATCATATCCATATCCAAATCGTCAAAATCATGCGAAAAATCCAAAACATCTGAAACATATTGAAAAATCCAAAAACATCCATAAAACAGAAAACATCAAAAACATTGGAATCCGAACTATGTCGTCTCTGAGCTTAAACGTAGGCAAGGCTAATCTTTGATCAGCCCCAAGACATCAAAATCCAAAACATTCAAAAGACATCAAAATCCAAAACATTCATAAAATCTCGAAAACCCCAAAACATCGCAAAATTGAAAATCAAAACATTTGTAAAACCTCAAAAATACCAAAAATAGCCTCAAAAATATTTCAAAACGTCAAAAACATCCAAATATTTGAAAAAATCCATTCGTCTCATCTCGCAATCACCCGCAATAATCAATCATCCATAATAAACTGATCATCACCTTCATCCTTTGGCAACGCAAACAGAAACAATCATAGCAGGCAACAAAAGCAAGCTTCAATCGTAAAATCAAAATCGAAACAACAAACCTTTAAAACAAAATCAAACTCTTGATCATTTTCAAACATGTCAATCAACCTTGTATCAATAGCCTACCAATCAACTTATCAAACCATCATCATCCTATACAATGCATGTCCTAGGATATATCGTTCCGACAATGGGCATCATTTTGAATATCACTTTGGATTCTTATCCTATCAAAACAAATCCCTTTGGCTAGAGGTATGAAGAACATTGGCTTGTTTGCGTACTTGATCTTTTCTTTTGATTTATCTTAGTGCGCTCATTCCAAGGACCTCTCGATGATATCCGAACAAGGGATTTAGAGAGATGGGAATGGGGCAACGATCATTATCTTTTGTCTGTTGCTTGTTGGACGTTCTTGTAAAATAACTTGGCGAATACTTGCTTTGTTAGGTACGCCCTAGCAAGGTTTCCATATTTCAAGTGTGAACAAGAATACTCCTATCTGTTTGTCGAGTTAAAGTCCATCGCACTAGGTACAATGCCATCCTGGTTCTTTATACCTTGATGCATCGTATCTACATTTGTTATCAAACATAAGGTAAGTAGCCCTTTCAAAATCCCAATCCTTGATAAGCAAATCATCATCATTTATCATCATCATCATCTCTAATAAAGTCTCGACCAATCATGGACTTGTTCGATCCTCTTTCCATCATCTAATGTCTTCTTTTTCATGCTAACATCATCATCACCAATGCATCCATCATGCATCCATCATGCATTCATATCATCATCATAATATAGATCTGTTAGTATAAGCATCTGCGTAAATCATACATTTGCATAATCATAGCATATCACATCATCAATCTCATCCATCTCATATCATATCATCATTTAAGTTGCTTAGGATAATATAGATTTGTTATTCTAAGCATCTTGAAATCATCTCATTTGCATCATCGTCCATAACCATCCATTTTGAACCTCTTTATCGCGAGATCGACCCTCAAATCGAATCTTTTCGCTCGATCTCTCGAGGGGGCAATGTACCAGTGTACTTCTTTCCGCTGGGGCATTCAAAAAATCAGAATTTTTTTTATTTTGATCGTGGAAAGTTTATTCTTTGAACCAATGCAACAAGTACATTGCTTCAAAGAGGGGAAAAATGTAGACATGCAAAATTAACATTGTGCATTCAATCAGGATTATTCATTAACTAAACTAGATTTCACATTAGATCCATTCATCGATTGATCAGATTCACCTTCATCCATTCATTAGGTAATCTCATCTCCTAAGGTGATTAGCTTAAATCAAATGAATCAAACTTGATCCTATCATCATCCCTTTAATTAAATAAATCAAACATTTATTTAATTAAATCCAATCCATATTTCATACTTTTTTTATTTAAATAAATCAAACATTTAAATCATAAAAGTCAAACTAGCCTAATCATCATTAATTTAATCTAACCATGATTAAATGATAATCTCACCCACTTGCATTCTCTAGATCATGCCACTTGCACAAACAAATCCATTTATTGATTTATTTAAACCCTCATTTTCACTCAACATGGCATTTATGGGGAATATTCCCTCAAGGTTTGAAAAGCATGACAAGTTGATTTGTCCCTCCAACATTGCATTTATTGCTCTTTTTCTTGTCCCCCTCTCTAAATTTATTGCCAAATTTGAATTCAAATTCTCCCTCTCATGGGCACACTTCCCAAATCTTGCACATCCATTGGCCTATCACAACTTGACAAGTGTCCTCATCTTATTGGCTAAATATTTGTCCCACATCCTCCATGTTTGGCACTCTTAGCATTTGAAAATCTACAAATAGAGGCATCATTCTTTAGCAAATCCTTCACAACTCCACAATCTTTATGCAAAGTCATTCTCTTAAACTGAGAACTAATTTTGTCCACTCCACAATTTGAGCATTTCAACTCCACAATCTCATACAAGGTTACTCTCTTCAATAGAGAGCTAATCTTGTCCATCCTATCATCATCATCTAAGCTTATCTATCAAGGATTAGGAAAGGGCTATTTTCAACAATAGCACCAATCCAATATGGAATAAAGTTTTGATCATGTTTGTGTATGCTTGCAATCAGTTATTCTTGTTCTATTTAGTTTTGCATATTCTAACATGGTTAAGTATTTCATAGGGATATTAAATTTAATGTGTTTGAAATGACTAAAACATGATATTATTATGTTAAGATTTCTGACCATTTGCAAATTTGATGTCCATAGTACCTATATTACTTATTGAATTCCCAATCTCTGAAATATGCACATACATGTGTATTATCTCTTATTTTATGTGCACCCTCACTTTCTTCTATATTATTTTCCCTCTCAAATTGTTCCCAATGTTGCTCAAAACCCCTATGGTCACCAAAATCAACATTTTACTTGTTGGGAGTGATGAAGTGCCAAGTTGACTTGTCAGAACCCTACTCAAATCCTCTTCCCTATGTTGTATATCATTAAATATTCCTAGAGGGGAAAGTGATAATTACCAAATTCAAACTTTCCCTTTGAACATAAGATTATCAATTTATAATACAATTTTACCTCAACATATGACATAACTAGTTCCAGAGTTTAAGGAAAACCATATATTTCATGATCATAATTACAACATATACAATAAAAGGAACCATTGACATATTACATTTGTAGATAATATCCCATGCAATTCACAAATAAGCATTAACTAAGGTCAATGGAATATGTTGACAGAGAACATTAATACACAACACAATTTTTTATTCTAAAAAAATTTAGGAGTCTTAGATTGAGCTAAAAGTTCTATCCTAGCATTCAAATATGTAGGGGAACAAGTTGTCTCCATTTTTTTTTTTACTTTACAACTATTCAAGATTATTTATTTATTTATTTAGTCAAGAGTTATTTCTATTTATAATTATTTTTTTTATTGAAATAACTCTTATAAAGAACTCTCAAAAAAAAAAAAAACAACAATCAATATTTGGAAATGATAGAGGACGGAATCTGACGAAAATGGAAATGTGGAAATGATAGAGAATGGAAATGTCACTTCATGGGACCCACGGGCCAGGCCACCTAAGGGAGTGTACCGTTAGAGTGTGTCGGTTAAGCCCAGCCTCTTGAAACATTCTATGTAGATGTAATTTTAAAATAACTGGGTAATCTCACAATACTGAATCCCACTTTTGGGATAATGAAGTTTTTCAAGGGAGGAGGAACAATTTAGTTGTCAACAATTTACTTGAACACCTTCGTTCGAAGAAATATCTTTTCTCCAAAATTCACCATTTCTTTAGTTGTCAATGGTGTGGCTATGTAGGTACATGAGAAGAAAGATGATATTGGTCATTTCATTGAAGGAAATGTTATTGGTGATCCTCATACCTTTTAGTGGGGTAGAGTACTAGATGACTTATTTATGACTATAATGGTTGGCTAGTTTTAAAATATATTGTACTATTTTTAATGTTTTTTCACAATAATCTTTAGGATTTGATACCTTTTAGATGGATTAATTTGTTCCTTATTTGGACGTAAATGGTGCTTTCCCTATTATTGCTAATAACACTAGAGTTGGGTATATTGTTGATGTTTCTACTAATATTATTGTTGTTCCTAATGATAGGAATATTTAATCTATGATTTATGATTTTTTGGTTGGTGAGTGTCCTACTAATGATACTCTTCTTAATGCTATTGTTGATCCTAATAGAGGTGGTCCTTATTCTCTTGTTTATTCTCATGGTGCTCATAGCAAGGGGAAATGTGTTGTTGATTTTCTAGGTAGTTTACAGATTAAAGTGATCTTGGGCCTTATTTTAATAGTGAATCAAATTTAGATGTTTCGCATATGTTTCTTGTTCCAATTAGAATTTATCATGAATCCTAGCTTTAGAATTGTGTTGATTTTAGGATCAAATATGTAGAGACTAATGTTGATTCCTTTATTGATAAATTGGATAAGAAATATGATGACAATTGATGGTTTTTACATGAAATTTGTCTACAATTCACTATTATATTGGTCATATATTTCTTTTGATCCTATTTATAAACTAGTTTTTTCTATAATGTCAAGATAGACTACTTTAGTTGGTCATGTTGGATGGATAGTTATTGTGGTCTTTTTTATGTTTTGTATCAGATTGAATATATGTTGATATTTATTTTCAATTTTTCATAGTATCTATATTTGTAAAGTATTTCTTATATTTAAAAAAAATATTGTGTGTTATAGGTATAGAGTAAATGTAACTATACAAATATGAAGATGTGTCAACTATAGGAGCAATCTAAGACATATTTTTTATAAATATAATTTATTTTTATAGAATAAGGATTGGTTCTTCTAGCCAAATATGTATCTCTAGGTTGAATTTGTACAGCATCCTATGATTTTAATGTGTTATATGGTATCAAATTTTAATTTGAAAGTTTGAGGTACTAAATAGTTCATTGTTTTATAAATATTGAGAAGATACATTCAAGCAAAAATCCTCTTCATGATCTAAATGTTTGTATTTTTTAAGGAATTTTAGGGGATTTGATAAATCTTTAGGGCTACATTTGTTAGCTACATTATATTTTTGGTTATCACTCTATTGTAGTAGTTACAAAATTGATCCATTAATATCATATGAGATTTGTTTGCTCATTTATGGATTGTTAAAAGAATATTTGGTCAAGAGAGTTTCTTCAGTTATTGAATTATATTTATATGTAGTTTCAGTTCTCTTCTCTTAGTTTCTTTGCATAATGTTTATTCATTACTTTAGGTTTTGACTCTTTTACCTTTGGATTAACACATAAATCATCTTCTTAGTTATTTGATCAAGTCTTTAAATGACATATTCCCTATCCATTATTCTAGTAAATTATTTTAGTAAATTTTTTGAAGCTATTTGATCAAGTCCTTAAATGACATATTCCCTATCTATTATTCTAGTAAATTATTTATGATTTGTGTCTTACTGGTCTATATAAAGTTAGTACTACCTACCTTTATTGTATCCTTTAGGAGTCTATATTTGTGAGTCATCTTTAATGTAGGCCTTCAAGTTATATATGAAGTATAAAACGAAAATTAGATTTACATTTAGGGATGAATATGGTTTTCCATATAAGTTGTATTGTAACATGTTAAACTACTTTGTTGAGAGATTTATGGTCTAAAAGATTGATAAAGTAGGTATAAAGGATATTTAGTGACAATATTTTGTATTACCCTTGTGCACAAGGAATGATTGAGCCATGTGATAAGTCTAGTTTATTTATCTTACAAGATCTATAGGAATACCCTCCCTTGCCTAAGTAGAATTAGAAGAGTATAAAAGTTTTCTAACTCTTGTTAGTTGGTCAAAACTACCTTCAATTGGATCATAAATCCAACATTATTATATGCCCATGGTTATTCATCATAATTTATCTTCTAAGGTTGCATGATGTAGTTATGAGCACCAACATTGTGTGCATGAGTTGGCTTTGAGTATTTGTTTGCAAATTGTAGCATGCATGACATAGTAGAGGGTGAATAGCTCAGAGTGCTTTAAGTGAGACTACAAAATGATGTCGATACATATGATTTCATAAGTGTTTAGTTATAACTCATTGTGCACATGTAGAATGAAAAACATACATTTGTGGTGATTTACTCTTAACCAATAAATAAATCTAACTTTCAATCCAAATAAATCATGATTAATCAATTTAATCATTTGAAAAATAAATTTATTAAAAAAATCTATAATATGGCTATTAATAGTTTTCTCCTAATATGACTTTCCAAATTTAATAGCATCCATGCATGCAAATTCACATTTAATCCCCCAATGACTTGCTTTTCAACGTTGCTCGTTTGGTACTAAAATTGACCACTTCATCTTAACCTTGACAGAAACCCAATTAAGGTACATTACTAATAAGTTCACAGGCATTGGGGCAGTTAAAACTGGTTTTATAGCAACGCCACAACCGATTCTTCAAAAGCAGGGGCATATTTATAGAGGTCACAGAGGCGGATTGAAGAAAAGACGAAAAATGTATATGGTGGTGGAGATGGAGCGCAACGTCAGGGTAGCCCCCTGCAACTTAGGGCCCACCATCATCCGCAAACTAATGTTGGGTCTGCAGAAGGAGGTGGAGGGGCGCTGCAGCGGCAACTACGGCTACGTATTGGCCGTCACCCGCGTCAAAACCATCGGCGACGGCCTCATCCGCAGCGGAGACGTTCACGTCACGTTCCCTGTCAACTTCGAGTGTATCATATGCCGTCCTTTCAAGAACGAAATTTTCGAGGCGAGGGTGAGCAGAGTGATCCCCAATGGATTTTTTGCAGAGGCGGGTCCTCTTCAATTTTTCGTGTCCGTGTATTGTATGCCCCCCAGTAGATATGAGTTGGAGAGATGCGATGACGGGCAGTTTCAGTTTGTGGATGCCGAGTCGTCGGAAAGGATCGTGCCCGGAACGGAAGTCAGAGTCGCTGTAATGGGGACCCGATTTGATGTCACTGAGGTTTCTTGCGTCGCCACTATGTGTGGGGATTACCTTGGTGTTATCTCCACAGCCGCCGGCCCATTCAATTAATCCCGGATTGTTCTGTCATTTGGACTCTAATTTCAAATGGTCTCGTTTCTTTTTTTAAAGTCAACAGGGATGAGGAATTGTAGGCTATTTTTGGTCTTTTGAACATTAAAAGTTATTTTATTTTATTTTATATTGTGTTGTAGAAATACATGGATGGTATGAAGCAAAAAAAATTGTGTTTGGTGAAATTTGTATGAGGGTGACTTTTTTATTTGGTTTTGGTGTAATCAGGGCTTAAATTTGATGACCGTATGGCCGTATTTAGAGATTTTTATCATAAACTACAATCAAAATTTTAAGAAGATTGTATTAGATGAAAGAAGAGATTTTGGATAGACTGACAAAATTTATATAGAATTATAATGATATATATTTGATTTATATATAATTTTACTTACAATAAGGTATATCATAATGTTTTAAGGGCACCTTTGAATAGATAATTGTCATTAAAAAATTTGTTGACAGGTCGACCATAATGTTTTAAGGGCACCTTTGAATAGATAACTGTCATTAAAAATTTTGTTGACAGGTCGACCGTCAAATTTAAGCTCTGGGTGTAATGGTTTAAATGTGATTATATATTGGTAAGTGCTACATTCTTGAATTAAGTTTAACTGATCATATGATGCTTAATTATTCTCCCACATTTGTCATTTGCTTTTATCTTTACTCTAATTTGCAATCATTTTCACATCATTTGCTTTTATAGTTATATTCTAATTTGGACTCACTTTCACCTAATTGCTTCTTGATTTGGAATTATATAGATATGAAATGTTTTTATATTAATTATTTGGCAATGTTTTTACAAAATATATTTCTTTTATAATAATTCATTAATAGATAATGGTGATAGTAATCATAAGCAAGGAAACTACACATGCTCTTTTGTCATGATATGTATCAAAAAGTTATGTTTGGTGAAATTTGCATAATCACGTGTCTTTTTTCATGTAGTTTTGGTGTAATGGTTTAAATGTAATTAAATATATTGATAAGTGGTACATTTTTATATTAGGTTTCACATATTTCATGATTTGAAATGATCATATTATTCGTAAGGTTCATTTTCATGTAATTCAAGATTGACCTTGGTTAATATCAAGATCCATGAGAATGTTTATATTGTGTTGAAGTTGTTTAGGTAATGCTCTAGAAAGTGGGTCATGACATGTACCATAAAGTTATGTTTGGTAAAATTTGTATAACCACATGTCATTTTTTCATTTAGTTTTGGTGTAATGGTTTAAATGTAATTATATATTGAAAAATGGTACATTCTTGTATTGGGTTTGGTTAATAATGTGATCCTTATCTATTCTTCTTTATTTTCACTTACATTTTTTTTTGTACAATTGTCATTTTTTTTGTTATTACTCTTATTTGCACTCACTTTCACATATTTAATTCATGATTTAAATGACCACCTTAACATAAGGTTCATTTTCATGCCACTCAAGATTGAACTTGGTTAATCTTGAGGCCATGAGAATAAACACTAAAATTTAAACATATAAAATATGAATTCTAATTTTCTCACTTCTTTCTACTCTATTATGACCCAACTTGACACACATATATGTCATGGTATTTAAAGACATTCAACATACACATGATTCAATAAGAATATTTTAAGGTTGGAAATAAAAAACACACATAGAGCACTTTTATATTTTTTGAAAGGGACACAAAACCTTATCCACACATAGGCTATATAGGTTATTTGCATGTTGATGATTATTAGCTTCAAACATCAATTATAGTCATTTAGGGGCCTAATTGAGGATGATATGACCTTAACAATTCAACAAATTTCTCAAAGACTTCCAAAGATGGTAAATTGATTCCACAAATCATTAGGGTCATTTTTCTATTATTAGTTTGAGATCTTAGTACCCCTTAACCTCATATTAATTTTTTAAATATTTATTGTAATTTTATCAATCATTGTTTTAATCTAGGTTAATTTGTGTCTAATTGATTTCATTTATTTTTACTAGCCTAGAACTTATTTATGTGGTGTATTTATTTTCATTACATAAATTGGAGAACATGACATTTTCTTACATATGACCTATGGTTTTACCATTATGGATTTTTAGCTTTAACTTTTTGAATGATGGATCTTATTTTTAGATTTCATTAATATTTGATTTCTCATCCTTGTTTGTACTTCATAGCTTTATTCTTCTACAAGTTTTGTGGTTCATAATATGACTTTGTTGTTACCCACCTTATTAGTGATTTTTTTTAATCTATATTAACCCCCACTTCATTCATTTATCATTTTCCCCTTTCTCTTATGTTTTGGGTCTTTATGGAATAATATCTTTGATATGCACCAACGAACTCTCAATGTATACTTCATTCCTTTTTATCATTGATTCTCACAATCCATTGTCCTCCCCTTCTAATCATGCATTCCCTACAGATTTGGAGGTCTTTTTACACCTTGTTTAATTTGATCCCCTCATCCTATATGATTTCATGTGTTTTTATCCAATGGATGGGGATGTATCTACTATGAAGTTGTTATTTCACCATATTTACAAACTCTCTTCCTTGACAGAGTTTGTTATTGTTTATCTTATGACCATTGATATTGGTGGACAAATGGATGAAAATGATAAATAAAAAAGTATGAATTCTTCAACCCCTCCTTGACACCGCCTCCTTACTTTATACACAAACTCCCTACTCCCTACTTTAGTAATGTTAACTAACAAGTGAGATGAGTGACCTTACTTAAAAAGATTATAATTCAATTTATAGTATATATTGTTGAGTAGGGAATTTGAGCATATGTAATATGGCTATTAATGACTTCTTTTACTAAAATAGAGCATTACATCTTAACCTTGACAGAAACCCAATTAAGCTACATTACTAAAATGTTCACAGGCAGTGGGGCAGTTACAACTGGTTGTGTAGTAACCCCACAACAGATTCTTCAAAACCAGGGGCATATTTATAGAGGTCACAGCAGTGGATTGAAGGAAAGACGAAAAATGGAGATGGTGGTGGAGATGGAGCGCAACGTCAGGGTAGCCCACTGCAACTTGGGGCCCACCATCATCCACAAATTAATGGTGGGTCTGCATAACGAGGTGGAGGGGCGTTGCAACGGCAACTACGGCTACGTATTGGCCGTCACCCACGTCAAAACCATCGGCGACGGCGTCATCCGTAGCGGAGACATCCACGTCACGTTCCCCGTTAAATCCGACTGTATCTTATGTCGTCCTTCCAAGAACGAAACTTTCGAGGCGAGGGTGAGCAGAGTGATCCCCGACGGATCTTTTGCAGAGGCGGGGCCTCTTCAATTTTTCGCGTCCATGTTGTATTGTATGCCCCCGAGTAGATATGAGTTGGAGAGATGTGATGACGGGCAGTTTCAGTTTGTGGATGCAGAGTCGTCGGAAAGGATCGTGCCCGGAACGGAAGTCAGAGTCACTGTCATGGGGACACGATTTGATGTCACTGAGGTTTCTTGTGTCGCCACTATGTGCGGCGGATTACCTGGGTGTTATCTCCACAGCCGCTGGGCCTTTCAATTCTCATGGAGGGGGCTTCCTTATAAAAATCTTAGCGTATGTTGTTTATCTTTTTTAGGAATATTTTAAAGTTCTTGGTCCTAGAGATTTAATCTTGCAATTCTGCTTAAAATTTTAAGATCCAAAATTTAAGGAATGAACTGTACTGCTTTGACAAAAATAATAAATAAATGAAAATTCTCTCATTTTTATTTTTTAATAAGAATTTAAAATTTTAGATGAGAGGCAAGTGGCATAAAAAAAACTCCTACGCTGTAGGAGCAATTTATAGCCTCACCCCAATTTCACCAACTGAAATATTCATTCCTAAAAGGTAGGGGCTACTAAAAGATTCCAATTAATCCTGTAGCACAATTTTTTTTTTTCCATGGGACCTCCTCTCCATGAAAATAGAAACCCAAGCCCCCCCATGGGACCATATAGTCAAATCCCGGATTGTTCTTGTCATTTGCACTCAAATTTCAAATGGTCTCATTTTATTTTTTAAAATTCAATCGGGTTTGATTTTTTAATTATGTTTTGGTCTTGTAGACATTAAAAGTTATTATATTCTATATTGTGTTATAGGTTATTTTTGGTCTCTTACACATTAAAAGTTATTCTATTTTATATTGTGTTATACACTATTTTTGGACTCTTAGAGGTTAAAAATTATTCCATTTTATATTGTATTATAGGTTATTTTTTGTCTCTTAGACATTAAAAGTTATTCTATTCTATATTGTGTTTTAGAAGCAAGTAGATGATATGAAGCAAAAAAGTTATGTTTGGCAAAATTTGCATCTCTACTTTTTTATTTAATTTTGGTATAATGATTTAAATATAATTATATATTGATAAGTGGGTACATTCTTGTATTAAGTTTGACTAATACTATGATTCTTAATTATTCTCTTGCATTTGGCTTTTTATAATGATACTCTTACTTGCACTCACTTTCACATATTTGCTTCATGATTTGAAATGACCACATTATTCACAAGTTTCACTTTCATGTCATTCAATATTGACCTTGGTTAATCTTAAGACCCATGAGAGTATATGTATTGTATTGAAGTTGATGAGATAACAATCAAGAAAGGGCAACAAAAAATTATTTGAAAATGAATGTAGGCCACTAGACTTCCTTTCCTCGACATATATATACATGTGTGTGTGGAATATTTTTATCTTTAATTATTTGACGTTTTTTATTAAATATATTTATTTTATAATAATTTATTAATGGATAATGGTGATAATAATCATAAGCAAGGAAACCACACATGCTCTTTTGTCATGACATTTACCATAAAGTTGTGTTCAGAGAAATTTGAGAAATTTGCATAACCATACCATTTTTTCATTTAGTTTTGTTGTAATGATTTAAATGTAACTATATATTTGACAAATGGTACATTCTTGTATCATGTTTG
The DNA here is from genome assembly GCA_007258455.2 of Sequoia sempervirens. Taxonomy (NCBI): domain Eukaryota; kingdom Viridiplantae; phylum Streptophyta; class Pinopsida; order Cupressales; family Cupressaceae; genus Sequoia; species Sequoia sempervirens. Next base: position 76,062 of record VDFB02260859.1, on the reverse strand, counting down.
GTTGATAATGTGATTTGTATCTATTTTTCTTTATCTTCACTTACATTTGTTTTTGTACATTTGTCATTTCCTTTTTTATAATTACTCTTATTTACACTCAATTTCACATACTTACTTCATGATTTGAAATTATCAACTTATCCATAAGGTTCATTTTCATGCCACTCAAGATTGAACTTGGTTAATCTTGATGCCCATGTGAATAAACACCCAAACTTAAACATATAAATATGAATTTTGTTTTTTTGTAATCCTTTCTACTCCAATATGAGCGAACTTGACACATATGTATGCCATGGTATTTAAAAAAATAAATGTGCACCTAATTCAATAAGGAAGAATATGTTTAATTTGGAAATAAAAAGAACACATGGAGTGTACATATTTTTTGAAAGGAACGAAGAACCTCATCCACATATAGGTTATTTGCATGTTGATGAATATTATCTTCAAACATTCATTCAAGTTTTATAGTCATATAGGGGCCTAATCAAGGACAACATGAACTTAACAATCCAAAAAATTCCCCAAAGGCTTTGAGAGACGATAAATTGATTATACACCTCATTTGTGTCATTTTTTTGTTTTTTGTTCTAGAGCTAAGTATCCCTTAACCTCACATTTAATTTTTAAATATTTATTGTAATTATCAATCATTGTGTTAATCTAGGTTAACTTGTGCCTCTTTGATTGTATTTAATTTAATTAGCCTAGAATTTATTTATGTAGTGTATGTATTTACATTACATAAATTGGTAAACCTGACATTTTCTTACATATGACCTAGGGTTTTACCTTCTAGATTAGGGTTTTTAGCTCTATTTTTTTTAGTGATGGATCTTATTTTTAGATTTCATTGGGGTTTGATTTCTTGTCCATCTTTAAACTCCACAATTTATTCTTCTACAAGTTTTTTGGTTCATATTGTGGCTTTCTTGTTATCCACCTGATTAGTGATTAATTTTTTATCTATATTAGCCTTCACTTCATTCATCTATCATTTTCCATTTCTCTTATGGTTTGGGTCTTTATTGAATAATATCTTTGATATGCACCAACCAACTCTTGATTTATAATTTATTCCTATAACTTTTATCATTGATTTGCATAGTCCATTGTCCTTCCCTTCTAATCATGTGTGCCCTAAAGATTTGGAGGTCTTCTCACACCTTGTTTTATTTGATCTCCTCATCCTATATGATTTTATTTGTTTTTATCCAATTGATAGGGATTTGTCTACTATGGAGATGTTGTTTGACCATGTTTATGAACTCTCTTCCTTGATAGAGTTTGTTATTTCTTATCCTTATATTTTAGATGCAATTTCACTTGCCCGTGAGCTTCATGTTGCTTATAATGTTTTGATTACCAATGATATTGGTGCACATGAGCATTATGATGTATTTTACCTTTGAGGAATTTTCCTTCACTTGCATTGATTCATGTTAATGGTACTTTAGCCCTACCCTTTCACATGTATTCAAGTATATTTATTTGAAGAATAATGATATACCTAGTAACACAAGCTACAACATGATAAACCATTTTATGGCTCTAGTTCACTTGTTTTTCATATAGATTATGTCCATACTTCATTATCACCTTGCTCATTGCATAATATTATTGCTCTTAGTAAGGATTTGTTATTTTATATAATTATGATGATTCTATTGATGCGTCTTCACATGCTAAATGATTTTTTCTTTCTAATTATAAGTATTTAGTTAATGTAACTATCTTATTTCTATGTGAGTTTAGACTTCATTTGAGTTGTAGAGCTAGACAATGGTTTTTTATTCGTGTCAAACTTAGTATACATCCTTTCATGATTTTTCATGTGCATTCATAGATTTTACTATTGGCCCTAAATATCATTTTCTACTCACAATTATCATTCATCCTCTTCTAGCGGCCCATCCTTAGTGGATACCATGGATTTTTTAATACATTAATGACAATATACCACCATTTTTTGGAAACCTTCCATTGGATCATTTTATGTTTTTATATGATTTAGCTTTGTATGAATGTGAAATACATTCTTATACACCCCCCCATTGAGAAAATACATATTTTAGACATACATGAGGATGTGCCTCACAATAATCATCATACACAAATCAAACCATTTAATGCATTTAGATAATTCACTACATTGAGACATATGGTGTAAGAAGAACTTTTGAAACACAATAGAATTACCTTACCTCTTGTTAAACCAATGGGTAACTCTAACTTTTCACCGTATAATCCTAAATATTTTTATACTCATCATCATATAGATGCATATTATATAGATAGGTGTATTGCATTCCAAAATAAAATTCAAGAACTTATAAACATAGGGAAGATAAGCATTAAGCATGCTTGTGAGCCACAACTACTATTGGAAGAATAAGGAGATGCCATTCATGAATTTGTTGGCAGCATGAACATGTGGAATCACCACAAGTTAGACAGTTATGCATTGTTTTGTTGTCATTGATGTCAACATTGTATCCAGTATGAAGATTATGGTGTAGATCAATTTAGGTGTCTTGAGCATGCTTGAGGATGATTATGGAAGACAATTTTGCAAGAAGGTTTGATCTAACGAAGACAAATATTGTGGAAATTGACTAAGTGTCAATTCAAGTGATTCTATGTATAGGGGATCCGATATTTAGGTCCACATTGGTCCACTGATGAAGATTTTTCTTTGTGATTCTATCATAATTTTTTTGGTTGATAGAAGATCCTAATTCTAGAGTTTCATCATGTTTTTTTTTTGGTTTTGGAGTTATGAGTAATGGAAGTTCGGCTTGGACATTACAGGTAGTTTCCAGTTCAATGCATATGTTTTGATGAATTCACATTTCTTCGCAGATTGGAATTTTGCTTTGTGGTTTTGTGTAGATGTTGACAGGTGTCAGTAGATTGTATATTCTAGTTGACATATATTTTGTAGGTTCGTTTGTTCGAATATGGTTGTATAATTGGAATAAATTATTATTAGGTCATTATCAATGCTGACCTAATGAGTTATGTGTGTTACAGAGGCTGAGCATGTATTGATCTATTATATGGGTATATTTTAGGTCCATGTTGACATATTTTAAATTGGTATAAGGCCTAAATCTTGGTGTGAAGCATATGTGGAAGGATATTGAGCTGACAAGTTATACTTTGCATATTACATCCAATTAGGCCGACCTAATTGATGTTGTAGATGAAGCAGTTATACATGAAGAATCTTTTCGATATTTTGTGAGTGGTGACATGTTCAATAAGAGTAAGTGGATGCAAATTGTGTGAATATAGAGTGAATGCAAAGTAGAGAAAAGTGTTGATTAAGATCAGTATGAATATTTTTGAGTATGTATTCTTAGCTTCATTGAAACTATATTTCATGCATAGGATAGATGCAATTGTAATAGTTCAAATCCGGTGTGAGCCACAATCTCTTCTATCTCTTTTACTTCTCAATGGGAAGTGAGTCCACTTGGATAGTGATTACACTTGCAATGAGCACTTTTGTAATATACTATAACTAGTTATAATATATTGTGAGTTAATACTCATCGTGGTTTTTCCCATTTTGGGTTTTCCACGTAAAAATCTAGTGTTCATATGTTATGTGATGTTGTTGGTTGTTTTCATTCATTACTGCAAATCTAATATGCTATGAGTATTGGATTTTTAAATGATTAAGTGGTTTAAAAGAATACTTATTCACCCCCCCTTCAGTATTTCGGGTGCTCAACAACTACTTCACTTGATAAGGTGACTTGTATCAAATCAAATCATGTGCATTGAAATAAATTGATCTTATTCACCATAACACACCCCATTTTGAGGTTATATACAACATAAAAGAGAAACCATTTGATACACATGACATTGGATGAAGTTATTGCTTCCATACCTCCACCTATACATCTTACTACTTGCTATATTTTTTTTTGTGTTTGCTTCCCTTTCTTGTCTTTATATTCCCATGTTCCTAGTTATCATGTGGATGATACAAAGGCACCTTTAGTGGTGCATGCCAACTGACACAAGTGAATTTTAATGTGTTATGGTTTTAATTACATTTCTTCTTTGTGCTTTATATAATTTCTACTTTGGCCTTTTTAGTTATGTCATATATGTTGTGCCTCTTTTCTTACTCATCAATTTACCTTGTGTGTACTTACACTTTGGCCCTTTGTAATATCATTCTTGTTTCGTTTTACATATTTTCAATTCACCAAATCCATATTGGGATATATTATTTTTTCTCCACATGTGGAGTATCTTAGGTTATCTTATTTTCATGTTTATCACATCCATTTCCTTATATGCCATGTTCTATTTTTTCACATTTGCTTATGTTTCTTTGTTCACTTCTACATAAGCTTAGTTTAAATTTTATCATTGTTCATGTTCATGGTTCCCACTTTGGATGCTATCTTGTTTCTTGTTTACACATGTTTTCATGAGATATGCTGCAAACTTGGGTTTTCTTCTATGCATCATTAATATTATATTTTTTATGCCAATATTTATCATTATTGCATGTTCATGCTCCTTAGCTTGCTCATTTCTAATTCATTTAATTATCCTTATCATGATTAAATATTTTGATCTTAAATTATTATATATTTTGATGTTTATCATTCTACCTATTTATTACTTTGGAATTATTGCCCCTTTATTCTTATGATCCTATCATGCATATGCTTTCATTATTATTCTAGTAGGGTTTCATGACACCTTATGTAACGTAGTAAAAATTTCTAAATTTACAGCATATGAGTAAGTAAATTAGGTAACAAGTTGTTGCAATAATTTTTTTCTTTCTCTTATTAAGAATATATGAACAAGATGCCAAATCAAATTACAATAAAGATTCCACTTTATTACAATAACTTCACAAGTTACAACAATACAAGAATGCATACACTTACATACATAGCTCCAATGAGCTTTAGAACAAATAGTTTTAAGACAGTCTAGGATCTTCCCTTTCAAACCTTGGTTCTTATGTTGCTTGCTATGGAGGAGAAGCATCACTCAGGTGCTTTTCCGCCAACCATGGACTCTTAGTGCGGTCCCCCACACATCTATCATTCAATATATGGCCCTTCCCTTTGACGAAGAGATTGGTAGAGTAACCGATAACGACAACCAATTGAGCATAGTGTTGTGTCCTACATAAATAGAACTTTGTAATCCCACAATCCTAAACTATCATGTAATACTAGATCACGATGAACTAACAGTGTAGTCTCGGTAATCACACAACTAAGTGGAGTCTCGCAAATTCACACTACTTTGATCAAAGAGTTGTCATTCAGTAATTCAAATGAAGTCATCTATCACATACACTACTCAGGGCCAATTTGACTTAAGGCTATCTTAAGCTACGCATAGGTATTTTCCTTAAATGGATAGTCCATCATCCCAGATAACCTACAACCATATTAATCTACTTGGAATTAACTACTTAACTAGTAAGTACACAAGCTAGGTATTCCTTCTATGGATAGTCCATCATCCCTGATAACCTACATACTTGGATAACTCGACTTACGTGTAAGTGTATCAATCCCTCTCCCATACTAGATGACCTCTCCTAGGAGTAAACACAATCTTTCCTAGTTAAATCAATAACTTAGCTAAGTGTATCATATGTGTCTTTCATGTTCAATCATACCTAGTATATAATACTTATGATAAAGACCCATATCCTACTATGGACTAAATACAAAACACATTACATCCCATGGTCAAACATATCTAGTATATGTAAATACCTATGTTGTACCTCATGTAACATAATTAAATACCTATGTCAAGCAATCTCTTCGACATATCTAGTATAATTAAATACTTGTGTCAAACATTCTCTCTTATCATGGAGTACTTAAAAACACAATATAAAAAACAACCGAAAAGCTTCAATTCCCTTTTTCAAAGACACTCTCAATTACTTCTACTACACATAGTGAAAAGATATTCCAGGAAACATAGAAATCACAGTAATTCTAAGTAAATAACAAGAAGAGATCCTCGGGCCTATTATTGCTTATCTCATTTAATGATTACACTTCTCTTAGATATTAAGACAACTCTTCCTCACAGATTCTCACTCTTTTCTCACTTGAATCACGGATAAAGGTGACTGGTAAAACTCAGATATGTTAATCAACAAAGGACGTATAATCTCTTGATTAAATGTGTCCTTCTCAAGTGAATGGGGAAATATAGATAATGCTCACCCAAGAATGGTTAAGAAAGAGAATGAATCATTATGTGTTTCAATTGAGTTGGTGCAACTATTTATAGAATAGCCAACCTCCATAAATCCTATAGTTTTGGCATGTAGAATGACACCACTTCCTTGCATCATGATTCAGCTTAAAGGTGGTGACAGATTAAGCTCATACTCAAGATAAAGCATAACAAATCAACTTCCATATTGACAGCATTCAAAAGACCATTTCAAACTACACATGGAGAATTCATATTTTTCTCCCAAATTGACATCTACAGGAAAGTGAAAACAGAGGTGGTGCCAAACTGGTGAGATGACATGATTCCTAGGTAAGAAGAATATTTCAATGATATATTATCAATACATAACCTGAATCGACTTTTTTTATGAATTGAGTCGACTGCAGCAAATAAATATGTCGAACTTAGTCCATGCTTTCTCCATTTCACAAGTCGACTAAGTCAAAGCCAAAAAAAATTAGGTGTATTGCTTAAATTCACTTCTGTGTATTCTTGGCTGGTAATATGTGGTCCATCATACAATGTCATGTATGATCCAAAGTCGGCTTCAATAATAATTTCAAATATCGGCATATTTATCCATGGATTAATGACATCAAAAGAAGTCTTCACTAAATCATCTTTAATATCCATAGTCAATAATGACTATAGTCGACCTCCGGTGTTTCCTTAATATATCAGCCTCTATCATACAAGACGTGGTCTCTCTCACTAATAGTTGGTTTAACGTCTTCTTCTTAGCATTTAAATACATATTTTGCTACGTATAAAAGTCAACATTTTTCAAGTTAACTACGTCTCACTATATTGTATGCTGCTCAAAAGACTTAGTAACCATGTCTATGTGTTCCCTCTCAGATTCCACTTATGGTTTATAGTTTTTTCTAAGCCTCTAATGTTTTTCTTATAGCGGGTTAGGCAGCGCCAACAAGTAATATGTATGGATCCATAAATTATATATATACTATATATATAATATAATATGTTTCCACATATTACATTATATATAGCATATATATTTACAAATATAAATATATATAATATACATTCAGAGCATCATTTGATAATCGGATGCATACAACCCAATTATTATTCACATTGAACAATATGCTAGTATACACACACACACACACACACATATTTATATATTTCTATAACAAGTGTTAATGCTTATGTATGTATATATATATATACAAACTGTACATATATAAATTCGATGACAAATATGACAGTCAAATGATCCATTTGACTTCTGGATGGTTAAGACTACGTGACTATATTCACACACACACACACACACACACAGAGATATATATATACACACACACATAGTCATTCCATTCTGTATGTACCTCAATGAGTATTTCTACTCACATATATGTGCATTTTCTAATGCTCTCATACATGGGTCTTTGTATATGTATTTATATATATGTCCATAGACATGCTTCATTTTATGTTCATATGAAACGATGTAAAAGTAACCATTCACAAAGCCCAAAGTCTCAACCCAAACACAATCAACACAATGTCATAAGGAAGGACTCAAAGCTCAAACAAATAAACATCACCCGAAAATGCATGCAGTAGTAACAAGACTCTCAAATGCAGACATATCAGCTAAGAATGACTTACCTATTACCCTCAAACTGACTCAACTCAATCATTCTAATATGGTGTGTGTATGCTTAGATAGTTTACTCTTGCTGGTTACCCGACCAAGATCTTCTCCCAAGTGATACTTCCCCTCCCCCTGGAGAATGAACATTTACCTACAACCATTAACACATGCCTACGGAAGTCAATTGTTCACAACATATGTAGTATACATAAACATCTCCTAAAGTTAGAATAATTATAATTCAATAACCTTTCATTCACATAAATGTAATATTTTACCATGAATAACATCAACTGAGATAACATCAAATGAAACAACATCAAATGAGATAACTATTGTCACATAAAATGCACCCGAATGCTAAGTTTAAATGCTCAAAAATCTCATGAAACATGGAAACACCTTCAAGCCTATAGGTATGCTCATAGCGAAGATGAATCTCTAGATTATGGGTTGGTTCCCTTAATATTTTCTAATGAATAACTGGTTTTTTGAAGGAAAAGGGGAGAAGGACTTTGAAATGAATGCATAAAATAAAATTTAAACTATGGTCATGCACCTAAACGAAAAATATGAGCAACCTAATTCACAACTTTTTCTCATTAAAATCTATTTTCACAACTCAAAATGAATAGTTTAAACACTTAAATGTTTCACAAAAAGGCCTGATAATCTATCCTTTACAAAGGAAAAATAATGCTTTCACAACTTAAAGGGAAAGATAAATTTGTAGCACAATCTATGACATGTGGCTAAACCTGTATCTGTGTACATGAATCCATTAATGAGACATAAATTTAAAGGTTCTGAGATTTAAAACTCATTAAATTTGCATCCAAATCATTAACATAGGAAAAACACCTGAATCTGAGAAGGTAAACACTTAATTGCAATAAGAAAAATGAAGGAAACATTGCAAGTAACAATATCAAGTAACTTGTAAAAGTTGTTGTATATATTAATCAACTGTAAAAGTGAGTTACAAGCTAATCTATCTTTGCAGAATGCAAAGGAAAATATCAAGAACTAAGGAAAAAGACTAAGTATTTTTCAATATATACAATAGGTAACTCCAAGGTGCCAAGAGGTGGCACAAGCAGCTAACTGAAAGTGAAAATATCTCCAAAAAATATCATCCACGAGCAAAGATGAAAACCCACGAAAAGGGGGCCCACAACTGAAGCAAACTGAGCTCAAATAGTTGCAAACTCCCCCTCATGATCAGTTTGATCAAAGAGAACTCAAAAAGCACTACCTTCTCAGATTCAGATGTTTTTCCTTTGTTAATGGTTTGGATGCAAATTTAATGAGTTTTAAATCTTAGAACCTTTAAATTTATGTCTCATTAATGGATGCATGTACACATATGTAGGTTTAGCCACAAGCCATAGATTGTGCTATAGATTTATCTTTCCCTTTAAGTTGTGAAAGCATTATTTTTTTCGTAAAGGATAGATTATCAGGCCTTTTTGTGAAACATTTATGTGTTTAAACTATTCAGTTTGAGTTGTGAAAACAAATTTTAATGAGAAAAAGTCATGAAAATTACGCTACTCATCTTTTTTGTTTAGGTCCATGACCATAGTTTAAATTTCATTTTATGCATTCATTTCAAAGTCCTTCTCCGCTTTTCCTTCAAAAAACCATTTATTCATCAGAAAATCTTAAGGGAACCGACCCATAATCTAGAGATTCATCTTCTCTATGAGCATACCCACAAGATCGAAGGTGTTTCCATGTTTCATGAGATTTTTGAGCATTTAAATTAGCATCCGGATGCAATCTCCATGACAACAATTTTTGGCATGCCTGGTGGGACTATTTGGACTCTCCTAGTCAAAAACTTTCCACATAATTTTGCTTTTTGGTGTGAAAATCAGTATTTACAGCCTTTGGAGGTAGGATCTACACACACACCTGGTGACTTGGGGTACAAATCTACTAGTTTTAATAGATAAAGTGTTGGTATGTTTTAGAATCAAGCTTCTTATTCTGATTTTCAACCCTTTATATGAGTAGAAATGTCAAATTTTCATAGTCAATATGTATACCTACCCCCATACTATGAAAATACTGTCAACGGACCTTCTTATCAACCATACCTAAATAGCCATGTTGTTGGTTTTATCCCAAACAACCATGCAACAATAGTATATCAGCATGTTCAACATGCTTACCTCACACCCACCCCTACTCAACCTTCATATCAACATTTATATGTCCAAAATCAATCTCAAGAAACATATTTGATGTCAAATAAATTCAAACACTCTCCTGATCACCTCCAAGATTTGGAGGTTAGGAATATGAAGAATAGCATGAATGACATCAAGGACACATTGTTAGACGTCACAAAGCATATAGAAGAGTTTAGGAGGCAACAAGAGCTTGATTTGCAGCAACAAGAGTTAGATTATCAAGCCTACCTTCATGAGTAGGAGTTGGAGACACAAAGGATACAATTTGAAGAAAAGCTCGAGAAGGAGTTAGCTGCAAAGGAGGAGAAGATGAAGTTTTTGTTTGCTCAATCACAAAATCATGAGGTCCAAACAACTCCTTTCATTTGAGATCAACCTTTTCAAGACAACTATATGCTTAATTGTCAAGATCCTAACTGTTTAGCTTGTAGAGAGCTTTCCACTCTGTTGAATTCTTGTAATGATCAAGACCCCAAATCAGTAAGTGGTGAGGAAAGCAAGGTAAAACAAGTTTCTAAACTTGTTCTTTTTTCTTTTAACCAATATGAAGCTAATCAATTTGAGGACATCAAGGAAAGTATGTAGATAAAACCTTTAGAAGAAGAGGCCAAATGTCAAGAAGAGCAACAAGATGAAGGGAATCAGGTAGGCAAGGTGCAGATTCAGGAAGAAACAAATGAGGACAGTCATGATTTATTCTCAACTATCATTGAAATTTTTTTCTCTAACATTGTTGATAACTTAGCATCTTTCAAGGAAAAGGGTTGTGATCAACATAATCAAGTGATCAAAGAGGTTGTGATTGAAAAAAAAAATGACAAACAAAAATCCAGCAAAAAGAATTATCAGTTTATCATCTCAAAAGGATGCGAAAGGAATCTTTCCAGGATTGAGATTCCAAGCATACTTGATGAAGTTTCAATAAAAGGATAGCAAATCCAACTTATCCATTCACTCCAAACCAGCAACATGGTTGGTCATATTCAAAGAATGAGTGATTTTGTTTACATTCTTTATGAAACATTGCAGCAATTTATTGAGTATCTTTTTGTGCTTCGTTTAGTTTCAGTTGTGCATAAGCATGTAAATCAGTGCTCTTTGTTGAGAAAGGGTAGCTACTTTAACCAAATAGTAAATGGATTTTTTTGAGACTTTCACAGTTGTCTGGTTACGGTAGGGTAGTTTAGTTTCAGTTCAGTTAGCTATAGTTTCATTCCTCTATGTGCTCTAAGCACATTTCATTTCAGTTCTATTTCTTTTTCAAAAAGTGCAGATGCATTGTTTGTTGGCCTTGTCCTAAATGGAGCCATGATAGTTTGTTTTCTATTTTTTTCTATTGTTGTATAGTTCCTAACAGTTGAGTTACAATGGTTTCAAAAGTTTGAGGAGAGCAGATTTTGACTCCATGCCCAATGGATTATTTAAGGCAACTGGTTTGGCATGCTTAGCAGGCAAGTATTCAACATAAATCACTAGAAATGTTACCAAAATTTCACCTAAAGCTCAATTTGGTAGATTTGAAATAGTTGTTACATCAAAGGTGAAAGGTACTTCAATACATTTCTACAAATCCTAATCATTTGCATTTGAAATTTCAAGTGGAATTCAGTTTTTATTATGCAGTGATTTACAATAGGAAGAGATTATACAAATTGCATGATATTGTTGTATTTCATTCATTTTGAAAATGAAAATGTATACAATGATGTTGTTTCATTCATTGAAGATCAAAAGAATGCTTAAATATCCCACACAAGTTGTGGGAATGACTGAATTGAATTAATACAACGTATGGAAGCTATACATATGAAGATAAAGTAAAGGAAAAACACATGAGAATAGATTATATATGGCATTGCCTTAATGGTTGATGTAGATGTTTACCCTTTTATCTTCAGCTCCTCTCGTTCCCAATCTCCAGATGTACCTACAGATGATTGAAAAAAATTGTTAGAGCTCGGGACATGAAATCTCATCATATGTTTCATCAATAGATATATAACCTATAGCTATGATGCATTAAATCAATTGAGCCATTATCAAATAAATGCAAAAGAGCCAAATCAGATTATCAAATGAAGGTCAAAATCATCAGGAGGAGCATTGAACTTCACTATTTTATCTAATTTGTTTGTTCATTGTGCAAGTACATGTTCATCTTGTTTAACATCACAATATGTGGAGGAAAATGGGCTCCCACAAGGGTTGAGCCTAGCATACTGCATCCTCCTATTTACAGGAGAGGAGTAAAGGTATGTCTTCATCATTGCATATCAGTAAGTCAAAACAGTCATAGATAATTCCAACTTTAAAATGGCAGTCAAATCATATAAACATATTTAAAGTGCCAAAGAGAGATAGCCAGTGTTTACAATGCATAATCAAATTCACAGTTCCATGATATCACATGTATAAAGGTTCATTTAAGAGGAACAGCAGTGTTAAGACAATTAGTAACCTATATGCAAGTGGTAGCTTTTTAAATGCCAAGAACAACAATAACAATCATGACAAGAACAACTTAATAAATTCACCAGGCACAATGGAGTACAGTCATTGAAGAGGCAGTGATTAATCAATAGAGGGAACAATTTCATTTAGTACTTAAGGACAGTCATGGATAACTTTCAAAAGGAAATTGTATATGCATTGAGGACAGCCAAAATACATTGACATTCATGATAAACCTCTAATGGAGATAGCTAGTTTGCACAGCGCTCATCCTATTGTTGTTTATCCTTGTGTTTGGGGTTTCATTTTGTTCATTTCATGACTTTTCTAAATGCTTTTGGACATGGTTATTGTACTCCTTTGCATAAAGTACAATCTATGGCCTAATTAGGTCCTATTCTAGACACCTTGCATCAATCACCCCTTAAAAATTACATTAATAGGCCCCTAATGCTCATGATTTTGGACTTTAAGGCCTATTTCACTCACAAACCACTTAAATCCCAACAAGCAACATTCAAACCACTCAAATTTCATGAAACCCACCAAAAAAATCTCTGGTGGGACTAAGTCACCCAAGGTGGCGACTTAGTCCCTTTTAGGGTAATTTCCACTTTTGAGCAGGAAAATCACTGACCTAATTCAAATTCTTGAGGGATGTCGGCCTTTGAAGTTAAAATAATGAGTAATTCGATGTTAATTCCTATAAATACATGTTTTTAGGTCATTTTTCAAATCTCCTAGTCATTTTTACAAAGCAAAAAAATCAAAAGTCAAGAGCAAAAGTATCTTTCACAGGAAGTTTCATTAGTCTTTCTACAGCAAAGTTGAAGCTTAAGGGCAGCAAACTAGAGTTTTTGTGGGTATTCAATCTCACTTTTTGTTCAATATATTACATTGCAAAGGGTTGATCATGGATGCCTATGGTGAATCATGGAGAAATCTAGGTTGAGGAGATGCAACTAGCCATCAAATCACACCTAATGACTTGTTTTCAAAGTGGTTCCATCTTCCATTTTCTCTTTATCTTCAGACTTAAGATTTGCATAACATTTACATGTCATTTTCATTCATTTTAAATGTTGTAGGGTTTCTTGGATTGAAGTCTTGCATCATTCAAGTGCCATTTTCTTATCTTATTCTAGCACATTAGAATAGGGTTTTGTCTCATTTCAACTTTTCCTAGTCTTAGACACACTTAGGACTAGGGTTTTATACAGATTTTATCTCTCAAAATACCAAATAGGGGTTTGACTGAGGTAAACCCCCCTATGAAAAAAAATTACCTTTTGTTTTGCAGGGTTTTTCGAAGATTCAGATCCAGATTTCCGTCAAAAAGTCGAGTGCAAGTTGTGGGCTTCCGTTTCCACCTTCGGATTTGCAGAAAATCCAGAGTGGACTAAGTTTCCCATGGTGACGAATTAGTCCCACTACACTAATTTTTCAATAATTTTTACAGTTTCAAATACCCATTTGGCAGAAACAACTTTCTAGGTAGTTCCCCTGGTTTGGGACTAAGTCGCCCAGCCTAGCGTAAGTGTCCTAGTTAGCTCAAAAATAAAAATTTCTAGAATTTCAGAGATCTCTTTGATCCCCATTCAGCTCTTCATCAGTTTCTAGGTGCATAGTTTCTATCTTGCATCTTTATTTTTTCATTTATTTCATGTTTTTGCATATCATAGTGTGTTTTCCAGCACTTTGCATTTCTTAGATTTTGCATCATTTTGCATCATTTTATTTTCAGATCAATGCATTAGTACATCATAATTAGACATATTACATCTCATTTTCATTAATCTTGAGTGTAGACATTTGCATTTTGGACCCCTCCCCTTTCTCCTTTTAGGTGAAAAATTCTAAAAGGAGCTAAAGTAGTGTGGGCAATCCAAAATCATTGTCCACATTTTGGTGAACCCAACTTTTGAAAATATTTACTTCTGATTTTAATGAAATTTTAGGTTTCATTTGCATTATTATTGCATTAGGTATTGCATTGATTGCATCCTAGGGTTTTCAAAACTGCACTAGTGAAAAGCTCATTTTAGCTTGCATTTTTGCATTCCATTTCATTACACAATAGTGAAATTTTGCATTTACACTATAGCTTTGCATGACATTGTACCAAACACATTCATATCCATCAGAAAATTCATAAAAACTTAAAAAATCACCCTACTAGGACTAATTCGCCACCTTGGGCGACTTAGTCCCAATGCAAATTTTGCATTTTTGCTTTATGCATTCTATTTCCTATTTTTGTAATTAATGTTAGATTCAATTATTGTTCTATTTTTGTGCAATTATTTCTTGTTATAATTGAATCATTAGCATTAGTATTATTCTTTTTAATGGCAATCATCAATAGCATTAGATTTTTACACTGTTCATTTTCAGCATTAGTCCCTAGATCATTTAGATCATATTCATTCAAAAAAACAACAAACACAAATTTCACAACATCACATGAACCAATCAAAAAAATGCTTCATTTTAGGACAACCATATCATCCAAACCTCTTAGTAGTGATGACTTGGATAGATTAGATGACACCTTACAAGGTTTCCTCTTACTAATTCCATCCACTAAGGCTTGTGATGACAAGCCTATACCACTTAACACCAACTTATCCCCCAAACCTTTTAGTAGTGTTGACTTGAGTATGTTAGATGAAGCCCTTGAGGACTTTATCTCACACAAGCCATCCTCTAGGGCTTTTTGTGAGCAACCAAAAACAAAAGATGTCAATGTAATCCAACCTCAACTTGTCCTTTACCCACCTTCACATCAACCTGAACTTCCACCTAAAC
The DNA here is from genome assembly GCA_007258455.2 of Sequoia sempervirens. Lineage (NCBI taxonomy): Eukaryota > Viridiplantae > Streptophyta > Pinopsida > Cupressales > Cupressaceae > Sequoia > Sequoia sempervirens. The sequence continues at coordinate 60,726 of VDFB02260859.1, read as the reverse complement.
CCGAGTTTACCCTTTATCCACCACAGCATGATGTTGTTGCACACACACACTACACTAGAAATAATCTGCAACTACAACAACCTCCTCAAATCTCCTTACCTTTACCCAATACCACACTACCTAGTGCTCCTTGATTATGAGAGTATGACCTTGTTGAGCAACTTAAGAGCACCCCTGCCAAAATATCCCTTTGGGATCTTCTTCAAAATTCACCCAATTATCATTCATTGCTCCAAACAGCCTTGCAAAAAATAGTAGTTCCTCCTGGTACAAACACAAATGATGTAGCAGCTCTTCTAAAAGGAATGAATACAGTTAATGTAGACATTACCTCTCATCAGCATGAGCTCCCTGCGTTAGAATTAAGGACACAAAATGAGGCCCTTATGATCATTTCCCAATATAACACAATAGGCATCAACCAAACCCTTGTTGGCAATGGCTTTTCCCTCAATGTGTGTAGTGTGAAACTCCTAGATTGGTTATGTGTGGATAAATCTCAAATCAAACCTGATTCCTTATCTATCAAAGGATTTGAAAACACAACAAAACAATTGCTCGGTATAATCACTTTACCTATAACAGTGGAAGTGGCTACCTTGCAAGCTCTTATTCATGTCATGTCATATGATCTCGTATATAATCTTCTCTTGGGAAGGCCATGGATTCATGAGATGCATGTCATACCTTCGACTCTTCATCGCATAATCAAATACATCTATAACAATAAAGTATATCAAGTTGAGATAGACCATGAGCCTGAGAGTTGTTTACAACTTGAAAAAGGAACAAATCCTCTGAATACTTTAATTCCAACATCTCATATTGACCCTCTTGAGACCAATAAACAAGAAGAGGAATATGTGTCTAAATTGTTAGATGATGATTGGGGAACATTGGAATTTCACCTTCCTTTATGGATGAATACATAATTACCCGCAAGGAAGATGAAAAACAAAAACAACCAACGATTATGTCAACTCAAAATTCAGAAGAATCTTCCCCTACCTCTATCTCATCTCCTTTGGAAGAAAACACAACTTACACAAAAAAAATTGATAAGATATATTATCAACAACCACCCAATCCCAAGGAAATGGAAAGACTTTATGGACACGGTTACGAGCTTATGAAACAATTGGGATATAATGGTAAAGGATGTGGAAAACATGAACAAGGCATTTGTGTCCCTATTGAACCTAATACACAAGAAATAAAGACTGGTTTGGGATATTCCTTTTCTAAGACAACAAAAGCAACTCAACGACCATCGCTCAATATCAACACCATCACATGTAAACCAAGAACCAAGCTTACGCTAAAACATCCTGAATTTCTTGATATGAATTCTCCACCATCTTGGGAGAATGTTGAAAGTGATGAAGCTTTGAAACAAATGTTAGGTGCTATCGATAAATCATCTTCTTCCAAATGAAACACTACCTGTGCTATGATAAGTTCCAAGCCACAAAATACTTATCATAATGAGAAAACCATGGAACCATATGCTCTTGAGTCTCCTAAGTCTAATGCACTCCCCCTAGGAGATACAATTGATATACCAATGGACATCAATGATAACAAAAAATTCATTAAGATAGGGAAGTGTCTTGATGATGAAGAACAAGAGGATACTACACTTTTTCTCCATGATTTTCCTGAAATCTTTGCTTGGAAATATTCAGATATGCCAGGAATAGACCCGAAGATAGTAACGTATAACATTGTTCTTGCAAACAATGCTAAGCCTATTCGACAGAAGATACGAAAAATGAATCCTAAGATAGCCTTGCATGTTAAAGGAGAGCTCAAAAAACTCCTTGACGCAGGTTTCATTCGCCCTATTGATTATTCTCACTGGATCTCAAATATTGTCGTAGTTGCTAAACCTAATAATCGTATTAGGATATGTACAGATTTCCATGACTTGAATAAAGCATCCTTAAAAGATTATTTTCCTCTTCCTAATATTGATATGATCATGGATTCAACTGTTGGACATACTTTGTTGGCATTCATGGATGGATTTTCTGGATATAATCAAATCTTTATCAACCCACAAGATCAATACAAGACAACATTCACAACTATTTGTGGAACGTTTTGTTGGGTTATGATACCTTTTGGATTAAAGAATGCAGGTACAACTTATCAACGAACAATGACATTGATATTTCATGATTACATACATAAAATATTGGAAGATTATGTTGATGACATCCTTTCCAAGTCCTTAACACGAAAATTCATTGTGAATGTCCTTCGACAAATCTTTGAACGAATGCATAAATATAACATGAGACTAAATTCGAAGAAGTGTGTCTTTGGAGTAGATAGTGGAAAACTCTTACGGTTTATCATATCTCACAGAGGCATCAAAGTGAACACAAAGAAAATTGATGCTATCATCAACATGCCACCTCCTAGGAACATCTCTCAATTATGCACATTACAAGGACGAATTCAAGCAATCTGTCATTTTTTCTTCTTTAGTCGATAGAACGTTACCTTTCACACATCTCCTCAAGAAGGATGTGTCTTTTGATTGGAATGAGGATTGTAAACAGGCCTTTGAGAGTTTGAAGGAATACCTTGTGACTCCACTCGTTTTACAACCTGCCATGCCCACCAAACCATTCATCCTTTACATAGCCACATCTGCCCATGCTCTTGTAGCACTATTGGCTCAACAAGATGACAATGGAAAAGAACACCCTGTTTATTACATTAGTCGAACTCTAATAGATTATGAAATCCAATACACGCAAATTGAAAAATAATGTATAGCCCTTGTATTCACTACTAGTAAATTGCGACATTATTTACTAAATGCTGAAATACATGTTATGAAAATTTTTGATTCTCTCAAACATCTTTTTCACAAAACGGACTTATCAGGACGTTTAGCTAAATGGGTTATGTTGTTGATTGAGTTTGACCTTAAGTTTGTTTTACAAAAAGCAATTAAAGGCCAAGCCTTAACCGACCAATTAGTTGATGCTCCTTCTCCTTCAACGTTACCTAGCAATGACTCTTTTCCCGATGATAGCGTGTTGAAAACACACATTTATACATGGGACTTATACTTTGATGGATCCAAATGTAGAATAGGCGCTGGTGCTGGAGTAATCTTAATTCTGCCCAAAGGAAAGCCTATTACCTAATCGTATCGACTCAATTTCTTGAGTATGAATAACACGGCCAAATATGAGGCATTAGTTGTTGGGTTGTGTGTCGCTTTAATCATGGGTCTCAAAGATATTAAGATCTTTGGTGACTCAAAATTAGTCATTAAACAAATCAATGTAATCTATCAAGCCAAACATGACAAATTATCCAAGTACAAAGATCTTATCATGCATTTGTTAGAGAAGTTTCAAACATTTACCATTGATAACATCCCATGAAAAGATAATCAGCTTGTGGATGCAATGGCAAGTGTTGCCTCTCTTATTTCTCCTCAAGATCCTTCAAATTATTTCACATTCACAATTCACCCTATTATGAAACCTTCGATCAACGACAAGATTGAAGAGGTTTTAACAACAAATGAAGAAAACTCGAGTGAATGGTATGATGCTATATTCAACTATTTGAAAAGTGGTACCTTTCTTGAGCCAACAACTAAAAATCTATGTTTGTTTACGTAAGCTTGCATCTAAATATGTCATCCTCGCAGATGTTCTATATCAAAGTTCATTTAATGGTATCTTACTGCGATGTTTGAACAACTCTGAGATACCTCTCGCACTTCACCAAGCCCATGAAGGTGCTTGTGGTGGACATTTTGGAGGAAAAACATTGGTTTAAAACCTTATCCGTATAAGGTATTATTGGCACCACATGGAACGTGATTGCTTTAATAATGTCATAAGTGTCAAGAACATAGTAATTTTCACTATGCTCCTGCTAGTGAAATTCAAACTCAACTTCCGATATGGCCCTTTGTAGTTTGGGGATTGGACATTATAGGAAAAATTTCACCTACTTCTTTCTTCGGACATACCTTTATTATCACTGCAACTGATTATTTTACAAAATGGGTAGAGGCCATTCCGCTTTGATCTACAACAGTTGAGGTGATATGTCATTTCATTCTGGAACACATTATTGCTCTCTTTGGACTTCCTTCCACATTAGTTTCGGATAATGGTACACCATTTAAGAATAATGATGTGAAGAAATTTTTACATACCTTTAACATCCAACACCATTTTTTGAAACCTTATTACCCGCAATCTAATGGTCAAGTTGAATCAACTAATAAAATTCTTGAACAAATCCTGAAGAAAACTGTTAATAAAAATTATAGAGATTGGCACACACAATTATATTATGCACTTTGGGCTTATCGTACAAGTGTTTGATCTTCCACAGGGACCACACCTTATACTTTGGTCTATGGTAGTGAAGCAATCATGCCCTTAGAATTATAAATCCCTACACTAAGAGTGGCTCTTCAAGGTATTGTTGATGATACACATTATCAAAAACAATGATTACATCAGCTAGAGATACTTGATGAACAATGTATTAATGTTCTTGAACATCTTCAAGCTTATTACAAAAGGAAACATAATCATTACAACCTTCATGTTATCCCTCGATCCTTCCAAAATGGTGACTTAGTTCTATCTGCTAATCAGCGTAACATCAATGTCAACCCAAATGAACGTGACAAATTTAGTTCTAATTGGTTAGGACCTTATATAGTTGACACAGCCTTTGGGGCTGGTGCCTAGAAGTTAATCGGACTCAATGGCACACCCCTTAAAGAACCTATCAATGACACGCATTTGTGATGGTATTATGTCTAATCCCTTTTGAATAGTATGAATCATAAAGCAGTGTTGTTAAAGTTATAGGGTCTTGTCCTATATGATTTCACACTGCTTCGTTCTTGAAAAACCACTTGTGCATATGTCTTGAACACTAAGGTGATTATTTATAATTACTTTAGGTTTCTTACTATTCAAATTCATCTTGTGTGTTATGATGAGTTACATTTAATTTAATTTAGCATAACATACGCAATCATTGTGTTGTATCTAAAACAAAACTGTAATATGTTTGACTTAGATCACATACATTTTGTTAAATCATGACGACATTAATTAAAGTAATCTTGCAAAGGTTATTTAATTAATCACATTTCCATTTAACATTTACAACACATTCAGATAGCTTATACAACATCATAAACTCTTATATATATATATATATATATATATATATATATCCAAAGTTTTATGTACATATCACCATAATATACAACATCACCAAGGTCTATGAGAACTAGACCCCTCGGGCTCTGGTACTCGTGATCCGGTACCCAAACATCGTGAGACGGTCATGTGTGATCATGATCATGATCCACCAAATCTAAGTCCAAACTCCAAACCCTAAACTCACCCAAGAGCCACATGACGCTCCTCTACTATCTAATCTCTCTTTGCCCATAGACGTGCTATCTCTGCATGCAATCTCTCCACCTCTGCTGGAGCCTAGGATGACTGTCCTGCTATCTCAGCTCAATGGATTCATCTCCTCATGCTCTCATAAGCTTCTTGTAGCCTCGCAAAAGGTCTGAGTGACTTTGGCTCCTCCACGATAGGTGAGGGCACTTAATCAAGGTCCATCTCCTCCTCGTCGATGGATGCGGGTACTATCTCTGCAACAGCCTGACGGTAGAACTCCCGCCAGTCTCTCATCGCTCCTACAAGGTGGAAACATTACACAATCAGCAAACATCATCATGATATATATATATAAAAATATAAGCATACGCACTCAAATAACATGCATAAAATCCAATATCATCACTTATATTGTCAGTCAGTTGAGCAATCTCAATGTCATCCTATATAGGGGGCATGGATGTTGTGATATCCTCCCCTCGGTTGTGAGTATTGGTGCCTACTGCAGTTGTTGCTCATGACCTCGTCATATAGATGGGAGAGGCATCTCCCCACTTGTGTCAATCCTCAGCTCCTGCCTCATCACTCTCACTCAGGGGTGGCTCCTCCTCCTCATACTCCTCTTCCTCCTCATCCTCCTCTCCCTCTTATCCATCATAACCTAGATCTACATCCTCATCATACTCATCATCAATCACATCAGTGAATATATCGGTAGCCCTATAGCATGTCTCCTCAACCCTATCCTCTCAGTCATCTCCCTCATCTAGTAGTGGCTTTGCATCTCCCACTGGCTCATCCATCGAGAATACTGGTGCTGGACGAGTCAATGTCCACCACTCCCCATGCTCTCCTATGGCACCGACATCATTTGCGTCGAAGACTAGTAGTTGGTCATGATCAGAGTCATCGGAGTCACTCTTGGCTACATGCTTGAGAGTGAGTCGCATTGAATCACCTGGTCTCTAGGCACTCCACACTAATCTCCTGAAAGAGGATCATGCTTGGGGAGGTGTTTGCACCTGTCTAAACTGTTGCATGACCCGATCATAGTAGAATGGTCATACTACATGGTCATGACGGCCAACCAAAAATCTATCCATCTCCATCCTCCTCAACTTTCTAGTATGATTTGGCCACTGTAGTGTCAGCTAATAAGGTCTCCAAAGGACCTCATCCTCATCAAGTCAATCAAATCGTACCATCCAAAAATGCAAATCACCATACTACCATAGTCATCGCAGAGGGTAGCTGAAAGCCCAAGGATACCCTATTGTTGTTGCACATGGATAGCCGACTGGTTTGGTGCATGTAATATGCTCAAGGCACCACACCTGTAGCACTGTGCAGTGCACCATACTGTCCACCTCTCAGAATACAAATCGCCCAAGATCATAAGATAGATGTGTCAAGATACACTAACCCCAGGCGTATACTGTCTGCTACTCTGCCATCCCTCGAATCAAGTGGACTAGTCCTCCCTCGAGATGTCCACCCCGCCCATCAGGGATGAGAACTAGTGCTATGGTGTGCATCATAATTTGTTGACGCACTGGTGCCCATGAATATAATAGCATAGACAAATCAATCTGTCCTCTAACCCATGCATCATGAACTGGACCATCTAGACAATATTGTAAATCGGCCCTCTGCTCATGGAAGGTGTGGTCTCTGTAGAAATGTACTTGCTCTCCCTGAATTGGCATGTGGAGAATCTAGTGTACATCCTCCAAGGTGATCGTCATCTCCCCTGTCAGCAGATGAAAGGTGCATGTATCTTCATTCCAACGCTCACAAAGAACCATCAGCATGGCATTGTCATATCTCATGGGAGAATAAGATATTCCCAATAGATGCCCACAGCCTGAAGATGTTATGTCTCCTCTACTGATAGTGTTGGAGCCAGATCTCTCAGGAAGCTCAACTGCCTCCCTCCTAATCATTGTCGTGCTCGGGCGGTTACTTATCAAATTTACACAAACATGCTCTAAAATCCATCTAATATCTTTAATTTTTACATTATTCATCATGCAAGTGTGCTAAAGTCCATCTAGTGTACTTTCCTAAAAGCCCTAGACACTTTAGAACCCTTTTGGGACACTTCACAAAGAAATGGGACACTTTGCGAACAAAAGGGACACTTTGCGAAGAAATGGGACACTTTGCAAAAAAAGGCGAAACTTTGTGAACTTTTTTTCCAAGATCCTAAATTAACTTAGATATACATAAAAATTATTGAAACATTGCAAAATCACAATGCAAAATTTGTAGAATCGAATCACCTCATGTTGACACTCGTCGTAGACCACCTAGTCCCGGAGAACGTCCAAATGTGCAGGGGTGTATCCCCGTCTATTCGGCATCTTCTCGTCTCACTCGTCACTCTCGAGCTACGAGAAGGTAAAATGAAATAGTAAGTGATAAATTACTCTCCTTTACCTCTTTTAACCTATTTTCATTTCTTTCTACTATGCATTAAATTAGGATTTCTTCTATCTTACAAATTAATAAAGTACCTTTTCTTCACACCAACATAACGAGAGCTAGGGAACCTTGTTTTCGATGCCATAATTTGATGCCTTGGAATCATGATTCCACACTCGAAATCATCAAATGTCTATCATTATGTGACATGGTACTTGGAAATTTCCTCTACTATGATATTTCTTGTTTGATGTGGCTAGATTGCTACCTTGATTCCACCTTCGTAAAGCAAGTGGAATCAAGGGGGGCATACATCTACCCTCAAATTTCATTTCTAGAAGTTAGACAAAAGGATTTTTGGACAACTAATGAATTTGTGTTGCAGGATGTCATTCCTAATGTTGTGGTTTTGCAGATAACTACATTGGGGGCTTCATTCTCCCGTCTTTTTGAATGAGTGTCCTTTTATGAAGTAAAGTGTACCGTTTAGAGTCCTTTAGCTTACATATGCAAGTAGAGTCATATGGGTGCTAAAGTGGGGGCTAACTATGGACACAAAAAATTGTACTCTTTTGAAGAAAGTACAATCTTTGGCCTAATTAGGTCCTATTCTAGACACCTTTCATCAATCACCCCTTAAAAACTGCATTAATAGGCCCCTAATGCTCATGATTTTGGACTTTAAGGCCTATTTCACTCACAAACCACTTAAATCCCAACAAGCAACATTCAAACCACTCAAATTTTGTGAAACCCACCAAAAAAATCTCTGGTGGGACTAAGTCGCCCAAGGTGGCGACTTAGTCCCTTTTAGGGTAATTTCCACTTTTGAGCAAGAAAATCACCGACCTAATTCAAATTCTTGAGGGATGTTAGCCTTTGAAGTTAAAATAATGAGTAATTTGATGTTAATTCCTATAAATACATGTTTTTAGGTCATTTTTCACATCTCCTAGTCATTTTTACAAAGCAAAAAATCAAAAGTCAAGAGCAAAAGTATCTTTCACATGAAGTTTCGTTAGTCTTTCTACAACAAAGTTGAAGCTTAAGGGCAACAAACTAGGGTTTTTGTAGGTCTTCAAGCTCACTTTTTTTTCAAGATCTTACATTGCAAAGGGTTGATCATGGATGCCTAGGGTGAATCATGGAGAAATCTAGGTTGAGGAGATGCAACTAGCCATCAAATCACACCTAATGACTTGTTTTCTAAGTGGTTTCATCTTCCATTTTCTCTCTAGATCTTCAGAATTAAGCTTTGCATAACATTTACATGTCATTTGCATTCAATTGAAATGTTGTAGGTTTTCTTGGATTGAATTCTTGCATAATTCAAGTGTCATTTGCTTATCTTATTCTAGCACATTAGAATAGTGTTTTGTCTCATTTTAGCTTTTCCTAGTCTTAAACACACTTAGGACTAGGGTTTTATGCAAATTTTATCTCTCACAAAGTTTAAATACCAACTAGGGGTTTGATCGAGGCAAACCCCCCATTAGAAAACAAATTATCTTTTGTTTTGCATGGTTTTTCGAAGATTCGGATCCAGATTTCCGTCAAAAAGCAGAGTGCAGGTTATGGGATTTCGTTTCCACATTCGGATTTGCAGAAAATCCAAAGTGGAATAAGTCACCCATGGTGGTGACTTAGTCCCATTGCACTACTTTTTCAAGAATTTTTATAGTTTCATATACCCATTTGGCAGAAACAGCTTTCTAGGCAGTTCCCCTAGTCTGGGACTAAGTCGCCCAGCCTAGCATAAGTGTCCCAGATAGCTCAAAAATCAAAATTTCTAGAATTTTAGAGGTCTCTTTGATCCCTATTCAGCTCTTCATTAGTTTCCAGGTGCATATTTTTTGTCTTGCATCTTTAATTTGTCATTTATTACATTTATTTCATCTTTTTCCATATCACAGTGTGTTTTCTATCACTTTGTATTTCTTAGATTTTGCATCATTTAAATCATTTTCTTTTCAAATTAGTGTATTAGTACATCATAATTATACATATTACATCTCATTTACATTAATCTTGAGTGTAGACATTTGCATTTTGGACCCCTCCCCTTTCTCCTTTTAGGTGAAAAACCCTAAAGGGAGCTAAAGCAATGTAGGCAATCCAAAATCATTGACCACAATGCTATAGAGGACTGCTCGGGGATTACAGAGTAGTGGTAAAATGAAGCTCAAAAGGTCGAGATTATAAAAAAATTAACAAGTATTATCTTTGTGAAGACACATTCAGAAGCTGCAATCATACATTTCTTGATAAGAGAATACACAAGAGGAAAAAATAGACATACACCCATAGTTTTCACCACAAATAATAATCTTGCAGCCTATAGGAAAGGAGAAACCCTCAACAGTCAACAGAATGGAAGCAACTGAGCTCAAAGCTTGCGACCAGCAGAAATATGAAACCCTCGATTGTTTCCATAAAGGGAGATATACAACAGTAAAAGAGGAAACGACGGCCTGTATAGGCTTATGGAGAATCAAAATACTTTTAATCTTTTTCTGCAAATGAACTCAGGCTCGAAGCTAAGAAAGTACAAAATAAACGCCTAGATGTTCAAGATAGAAGCCAAGTGCAGAGCTAAATATTTGGAAAATAAAAGGAAGTCACGGCCTAAAGAAATAAAGAAAGATTTCTCTTCTTTCTTTGTTGCCAGCAAACACAAGTGAAGTAGAACTAAAGGTTTTGGAAGTCATCTGGAGTTTTATTCTTGGCTTTGAGTCAAACTATAGTACTTTATGAGTTCTCTTTGATCAAACTAATCATGAGGGAGAGTTTGCAACTATTTGAGCTCACTTTGCTTCAGTTGTGGGCCCCCTTTTGATGGGTTTTCATCTTTGCTCGTGGATGAGATATTTTGGAGATATTTTCACTTTTAGTTAGCTGCTTGTGCCACCTCTTGGCACCTTGGAGTTACCTATTATATATATTGAAAAAGACTTAGTATTTTTCCTCAATTCTTGATATTTTCCTTTGCATTCTGCAAAGAGAGATTAGCTTGTAACTCACTTTTACAGTTGATTAATATATACAACTTTTACATGTTACTTGATATTGTTACTTGCAATGTTTCCTTCAATTTTCTTATTGCAATTAAGTGTTTACTTTCTCATATTCAGGTGTTTTTCCTATGTTAATGATTTGGATGCAAATTTAATGAGTTTTAAATCTCAGAACATTTAAATTTATGTCTCATTAATGGATGCATGTACACATATGAAGGTTTAACCACAGGTCATAGATTGTGCTACAGATTTATCTTTCCCTTTAAGTTGTGAAAGCATTATTTTTCCTTCGTAAAGGATAGATTATCAGGCCTTTTTGTGAAACATTTATGTGTTTAAACTATTCAATTTGAGTTGTGAAAATAGATTTTAATGAGAAAAAGTTGTGAATTAGGATGCTCATCTTTTTCGTTTAGGTGCATCACCATAGTTTAAATTTTAGTTTATGCATTCATTTCAAAGTCCTTCTCCCCTTTTCCTTCAAAAAACTAGTTATTCATTAGAAAATATTAAGGGAACCAGCCCATAATCTAGAGATTCATCTTCGCTATGAGCATACCCATAGGCTCGAAGGTGTTTCCATGTTTCACGAGATTGTTGAGCATTTAAACTTAGCATTCAGGCACAATCTTCATGACAACAATAACATTCATATTGATAACAAGGTACAAGCATCATTAATTCATCTCCAGAATTCACATTACATTCACATTTACCCTATGTAGTATTAGTAAATAGTAACTTTGCAATTTGGGGTGTAACATACTTCCCCCTTGTGAATCATCATCCCTGATGATCTATAACCTTTTAACATACGGTTAAAGTTAAATAAATTTTTACTTACCATTCTGAAAATACGTAAGATTTATAAAACATTCATCTTATGTAGCAATCTTTTCCCCCCTGAACCTTGCTTCGAGTTCCCTCACTATCACATAGGGAAATATCATATGCCTTACACATACTTACTCTCCCAAGAGCTTTATTACATATACACATCCTAGATTCAATAGTAACTATACATAACACCTAAAACATAGTGAATGGAAATCATTGGCCAGCCCATGAATTTATCCTTAGTATAATCTAAATAGAAAAGGAATAACGATGTATTGCGCACTACACCGTGGGTCCCATCCTTCCCCTTTTGTAATTACACTTTTAGAAAACTCATAAACCAAGTCCGTTCGTCACTTACACATCCATTTTCCTTACCATAAAATACTTTTTCTTGATTACTTGTCCATCCTGAGCACAACATTGCTCTTGGACACCTGTCAAATTCCGCACTGCTTCATACTTAATCTTTGTATTGACAAAGTTTCATCGATCTCTTCAATCAATTACTCTTGTTTGAAAATCTATCAAGTTTATGGTTAACCCTATTTCTAAGCCTATTTCATCCTAATAGAGTTTCCAACCTTCCTTTCCATATAATGGTCCAAACTTCAATGTTATAATTTTATATATCATTCAATATTTAGTCTATTATTTTCACTTATTTGACTCTAATAATATATTGCAAATTCGCTCAACTGAATTTTTCATAGTATGATCATGGTTTACACAACCCTATCATTATTTTCTTGTTCAAAATCGAGATAACCTTCTCAAGAATACTAAGCAACTACTTCCCACAGTATATTATATAGGACCGAAATCCTATAAGTCAAGTTTCCAAATAGCATTGGTTATTTTGATGAGTCTGTCCACTAGAATATTGTGTCAGTTTTACCGACATAGACAGATTGATCTATCTTGTGTTCTACCACTTTCCCTCTGGAATCTCAAGAGAGTATATATGTCTTACCGATGATGACATCTAGTCTTCATTTCCTGGCATACTGGACAATAACTTGTTGCATACTCTACAACACCTTACTCTATTTTTTCTTAGATTATAGTGGTCTCTCATCTGACAATTCCCTTTGTCGTTCTGATGTTCTAACTTTGACATTAATTCCATCGTTTTATTCCTAAATCTTCCAAAAATCTGGGTACATAGGTTCTTTTATATCCAATAATAGTCTATCCTTTGACTAAGAGAACCCTATTTTATGATCTCATGCCATCTTTAATGCCCATGTAATAATGGTTATAATTTTTGTGGAGATAATTCCATTTATCTTAGGAAATCCATACCATGGATTTCTTCTGTCCTTGGATTATTTTCAAAGATGTAATCCATATTTTAACTCAATCTAATTTCTTCAATAAGATTTGGTACTAATTTTGAGTATTAATCCTTGTTCAATCATGTTGGTCCCTAGAAGATATCAGATTTATTTGCATATCTATTTACCAAGCATGAACTTTTCTTGTTGGTTCCAATGATTCTCTTAATCATATAAGAGAGTATCAACTTCGGTATATCCTTTTTTAGCTCAAGTAACAACCCCCGGTGTTCTACTCCGAAAAATTTCCAACATTTCATACTAAGTGAAAATTCTATAATGTCACGTCATGGAAATAGGTACTTCCTTTTAAGAGTGTATCCCTTTTAATATAAGGACCACTCAAAGTAGAGTCTATTCAACAATATGACTTCCTTTCTAGAATGTAAAGTAGTTAACCAAATAGCTACTTTAACTCACTAGGTATTCCACCTATGTTTCCATCCATATAGAGTTTTCTAAGCTCAAGTGATTTATACATTCCTATGGGTGAATCTTAATCTTAATACCCCTTTCCAATTCTTAGTAAAGAGTCCTCAATCATTGACTAGTCTGATGTTATAGGTTTCTCTACCCCTATATGTTCCAATCAAGACAAAATATACAACTCAATCAAGTAAGTTATTCCCAACTTAAAAGTGTTAATGAATAGTATGGTACATAACCCAAATCAATAGGTTAAAACTTATCCCAAGTTCTCTCTCTTCATTCAAATGAACTTCTTGTCCCAATTATATTATTCTTAAACCTAAAGTTTCTTTCAAGAGTAAGGTAGTGATCAAATGATTAATCAAGTAAATATAATTGATGTGTTTGTATAGCGTCACATCATGTTTTATCTTTCATACCATCTCTATGGCTTATGGCTAAACCTTTTCATCCCCAGGTCTCTTAGCATGTAGTAATCTACAATGTCAAGTCGCTTTACGACATGGATATATTTCATAATATGTCTAGTATTACTACTTATGTATAGAAATAATATTGTTATCTAATTTCCCCATATAAGGTATATAGGAATATAGAGACACTTTCTTTCAATCATGAGTAACCTAGATCTTTCCTTGCCAATCCCATAGGAAATGATCTTCTCTATCATGATCAAATTATCTGCCTATCCTTTTCTAAGGCATCAATAATAATATTGTTTGATCTCCTAATCAAATAAATATAAAGTATGGGATGATAGTAATCCTTGACCTTTCCATTTATCTTTCTCCAAAAATCCCAATACCTTTTTCCTTGTGGTCATAAAATGTATCACTTTATTGTCATCATAACTTGCAAAGAAGTCAATAGTTCTTCCAAAATGAGAACATAACCATGTTTTTCGTTGGGTGGGGTACTTAATCTAAGTCAAACCACTCTCTTCCTTCCCCCCTTAGTGTTTCCACAACTTTCAATCTATTCAAAGTTGAACTCTTAGAAACACTTGCTTCTTTAAAAGGATTTTGCATTCCTTGTTGTTGGCTTTCCATTGCCTTTTCTTTCCGTAATGACATACCCTGAATATACTTTTTCCCAAAGATAGATTCATCGTTGTTTATCTCATAGATCCAACATTTTGGATCATCTAACTAGTAGAATTTGACAAATAAATGACTACGTGACTAAAACTTTTAGTCACATGACTAACACTAGTAGTATTTGGAAAATAAATGACTAATTTGATCATTTATAAGTGACTAATTTAGTCATCGGGTAAAATCACAACTAAATGACTAAATAAATGACTAATATCAGACAAATAAAAATGACTAAACAAATGACTAAATAAATGACTAATATCATACAAACAAAAATGACTAAATAAATGTGCTCATTATTAAAATCTTGGCCATAATTTTCATTTTAATAAACATACTCTAAAACCTTCGTCAAGACCTTATTTTCAATCGTAGCCCGCCATAATTAATAATAAAATATTACAAATAAAATTATTAATAAATATTTTTTGTGGAATAAATATTTTGTTTTGTGGTGTCATCATATGAACACCAAAGTTTCTTCTAAATTGACGAAAAACCACCAAATTATAAAAATTAACAAAAACCAGAAGAGAACCTAAAAAACTAAAACCCAAAAACCTTGAAAAACAAAAAAATAAGCAAAAGGAAGAGAAAAAACAAAAGATAAGAATAAGCAACCAAATAATCAAAGAGGAAAAAGGACCAATTTTTTTTTTATAAGCATAATTTTCATTTTAATAAACATACTCTAAAACCTTGGTGAAAACCTTATTTTCAATGTAGCCCGCCAAAATCGAGCAGTCAGTCGAAACCTTATTTTCAAGGTAGCCCGCCAAAATGGAGAAGTAAAGTGACGCCTGATTTTGGATTGCAACTTCTACCCATTTTTCCGCATCAGACACGATTTGTGAAAAATCTTGTGGTAAGTCACTTTCCATGGTTTCAATTAATTTTACTTTTCAAATATGTACACGGTCAGGCCATATGATCCATATGATCCATTCTTTTTAATAATTTTACTAGCTACTTGTTGACTAATAGTGATTATGTTCTTTTTTAGGCTAATTATGGAAAAGCAAATCCATCTTGTGTTGCAGAAGTTAAGGATTTATATAGAGAACTTGGAATCGAGGTATGTTTATTCTTTTATTTTGCATTATGAGATGTTAAAAGTGATATTTTCTTTTCGAATTTTTCACTATCAAATTGCATAGTTCATAGGAGAACTTACTTTTATCTATAAAAATGATATTAAGGGACATGTAGATTGAGTTGTCTATACAAATTTCAGAATTTGAACTCTTAAACTTAGCTTCCACTTTCTAAGGGGGCATGCAAATCACTTTTGAAGTTGAGTGTAAAAAATAGAGTAGCACGTAAAGAAAAAGGATGAACAATAATAAAGTGAAAAGTGGCTCTTCTATCAACCATGTAGAGTACAATGAAAGGAGCGCATGGATGGTAGGGGTTTAACATTTACAGTGCAGTGGAACAGTAGTTCAGTTGTATAGTAGATGTCATCCTACTTTGTTTGAGAACTCTTACTGAATTCCTAAAAATAGGAGTTCCCAAATGATGCCAATAGGTATTATAAATAGAAAACAAACAACAATATTTTCATATAAAAACAACAAGAGCTAATTCATAGGCCCTATGAAAATCTCTAACTTTTTGGCTCCCCTTTGATACTTTTTTGCATACTTACATATTACATCTCACAGATTAATATGGAATGGAAGGGTTGAAAGGGAAAATGATAGTCTTTTCCATTTATTGGGCAATAAAGAGTTTGAAGTGATTGAAAGAATCAAATGTAGCTCTTTATTCTGGATGCTTTATTCTCATTCGGTTATTAATATATCCAGATATAAACCATGATGACTTAAATCAGAACTAGAATAAATCTCATTAAAACTACAAGAAGAGATCGGCGATTAGATGAATCATGGAAATGAAACCAACTCCATAAGCCACAACAAACAAAATATGCAATGAAAATGAGAATACAGGCCTTCAAAGGAGTTGTCATGGATAAAGAATCATCCTCCCTTAGATCTCTTGTGAGAATGCCTAAAAGCTCTTCAATTATCCACAATATCCACATGCTATGAGCTCTGATACAAAGATTGTGCATAGTTCTTCTAAAACTGAGAGCAACTAAAAGCCTTCCTAAGAAAAGTGCCCTTTCCACTATAACTATCGGTTCTAGTGTCTCCTTGTTCATTTTTTCTGGCATCTCCTCATTTTTCATTTCTTGATAGAGAGCTTCTGAAAGATGTTCTTCAATCTCAACAATCAATGTTGAGATAAAATGGAAGCATTGCTCTTGCAAATAAGGTGCTAAATCATTTATCCTTGAAGGAGATTTATGTGCATGAAGAGAACTTAGGAGGTCTTCCAGAATATTCTTGGACCCCTCATCTATGGTATCTTTTTTTGACTAACCTCAGTTCAAAAATAAGAGTTAAGGTGACCAAACTAGTCTTCATCATTTGTCATCATAAATCTAAAAATCAACCCAAGTAAATTGACACTTTTTAGGTCCCCTCTCTTGACAAGCCAACCCTCACTAGTAGTTAATTTGTGCAAATGGGTTTCAACATCTTTGTAACTTGCCAAAGATGTAAGTATGGCTTCAAGGAATTTACCAACCTTAACTCTCACACAGATCTACAAATCCATCAGCTCTTATTTGTTTCATCCTACTACCAAACAGGCTTTCAAAAAGTGCATACCACATTGAGTGCTTCAAAACAATATCACACACGCATTGGCATGGAAACTCAACATTTGAACCAAAAACTATTTTATAGCCACTCCAAGCTCCCTTCAAATGCATCCAGACTATCTAATGTTTCTCTGATCAATGTCTTATTCTCTGCAAGTTCCTTGCCACTTTTCACAAGATCAAGAAAATACTTTCCTCCAAGCCTATCTGCAGAGAGAATATCATCTTCACATGTCTTAAGCCACACTAAGCAAGACTCTGATATAAATTCACTCAGAAAAATCATCATGGTAGCTTGTAGCTTCTCTCTATGAGATTTCCACAACTACACCTCATTGTCTGGGTTTGGAATCCCACCAAACAACTGTGATTCAAATGGCACTACCAACACAGTCTTATAAAAAAGAGGAAAATCGTTTAGAACCTCCATGAAGAGTTCCCCAACTTGAAATAGCATTACCTGTATGACTCTTACCACATTACAGAAAATGGAACTAACTGCCCTCACCTTATCGGTCTATCGGTCAAACATATCTTATGGTTCCAGCAATGCATCAACAGTTCTATTTTTTCATCGGCGTGAGGATCTTCTATCAGTGGGACGAGGTCTCATGTTCCTACGATGGTTCGATGGGGATGTCTCCATGGGGATGTCTCCATGGAGACATCCCCATCAAACCATCATAGGAACAGGAGACCTCGTCCCGCCGATAGAAGATCCTCATACCGAGACATCCCCATCGGACCATCGTAGGAACATGAGACCTCATCCTGTCGATAGAAGATCCTCATGTTGATGAAAAAACAAAACCATTCCACTGACGACATCCCCATCGGACCATTGTGGGAACATGAGACCTCATCCCACTGATAGAAGATGCTCACGCTGATGAAAAAATAGAACCGTCGATGCATCACTGGAACCAGAAGAAACGTCTAGCTAATAGAACCCTTAGTGTGTGAAGTCTTCTAGCCATTTCTATCAAAATGAAGCAGATGGAGTTTAGGAATTTTGTTTCAGATGATATGGAAAATTTTGTTTGAAACCGAGCTGAATGGGTGTTTCAAACTCAATCAAATCTTGTTTAAAATAGCCCAACATAAAGACAAGTGTACTTAGAAGATTGGGATTGATTTTCTGATCATCATGATTTAGTTTTCAACATCTTTGTAACTTGCCAGAGATAGCTATGGCTTCAAGGAATTTACCAACCTTAACTGTAGTTGACCTCCACCCTCATGCTCTTGTTTCAATTCAATTTCTTCCCAACCCTACAAATCACAAACTAATAAATGGTAAGCCTTGAAATCATGGAACAAAAAACTACAAGAGACAGAGCAAGCATACAACATTAAAATTGTGACTTGCAACTTAGTAAAAGAAAAGAAGCAGTAGGCAGTTTGATATACAATCAGAAAAGGGCATTTTATGAGGCTTCCTTAAGGAATCAAATTAAAAATTAAATAAAATCATGCTTCAAATTCCATTTAAATGTTCAGTTGTATAGTAAATGTCATCCTACTTTGTTTGAGAACTCTTACTGAATTCCTAAAAATCGGAGTTCCCAAATGACACCAATAGATATTATAAATAGAAAACAAAGAACAATATTTTCATATAAAAACAACAAGAGCTGATTCATAGGCCCTATGAAAATCTCTAACTTTTTGGCTCCCTTTTGATACTTTTTTGCATACTTATAGATTACATCTCCATGATTAATATGGATTGGAAGGGTTGAAAGGGCACATGCTAGTCTTTTCCATTTATTAGGAAATAAAGAGTTTGAAGTGACTAAAAGAATCAAATGTAGCTCTTTACTCTAGATGCTTTATTCCCATTCGGTTATTAATATATCCAGATATAAACCATGATGACTTAAATCAGAACTAGAAGAAATCTCATGAAAATTGCAAGAAGAGATCAATGATTAGATGAATCATGGAAATGAAACCAACTCCATAAACCACAACAAACAAAATATGCAATGCAAATGAGAATACAGACCTTCAAAGGAGTTGTCATGGATAAAGAATCATCCTCCCTTAGATCTCTTGTGAGAATTCCTGAAAGCTCTTCAGTTATCAACAATATCCACATGTTATGAGCTCTGATACAAAGATTGTGCATAGTTCTTCTCAGTTTATTCAATTTGGTGCTATTATTTTTATCTTGTGATTTAGGCTTCAAACCAACCCCTCTCATTAGTATTTGTCTTCCAGAACTGTGTAGAAGAGGGTAATCAAAATCAGTATTGGAATATCTTAAATTCGAAGATCCTTTCCCTCAAACTGAAGCTTTGTTCTCGACAAACTAGAGCTAAGATGAGCCAAGAACTAGTGGAAGGGAAGTTGAATGAAAACGAAGAGCAACTAAAATCCTTCCTAAGAAAAGTGCCCCTTCCACTTTAACTGTTGGTTCTAGTGTCTCCTTGTTCATTTTTTCTGGCATCTCCTCATTTTTCGTTTCTTGATAGAGAGCTTCTGAAAGATGTGCAAGATATTCTTCAATCTCAACAATCAATTTTTAGATAAAATGGGAGCAATGCTCTTGCAAATAAGGTGCTAAATCATTTATCCTTGAAGGAGATTTATGTGCATGAAGAAAACTTAGGAGGTCTTCTAGAATATTCTTGGACCCCTCATCTATGGTATCTTTTATTTAACTAACCTCAGTTCAAAAATAAGCGTTAAGGCGACCAAGCCAATCTTCATCATTTGTCATCATAAATCTAAAACTCAACCTAGGTAAATTGACACTTTTTAGGTCCCCTCTCTTGACAAGCCAGCTCTCACAAGTAATTAATTTGTGCAAATGGGTTTCAACATCTTTGTAACTTTCCAGAGATGTAACTTCAAGGAATTTACCAACCTTAACTCTCTCACACAGATCTACAAGTCCATCAGCTATTGTTTGTTCCATCCTACTAACAAACAAGCTTTCAAAAAGTTCATCCCACAGACTCTTTGAGTGCTTCAAAACAATCTCACACATGCATTGCCATGGAAACTCAACATTTGAACCAAAAACCATTTTTAGCCACTCCCATCTCCCTTCAAATGCATCTAGACTATCCAATGTTTCAAAGATCAATATCTCATTCTCTGCAAGTTCCTTACCACCTTTCACAAGATCAAGCAAATACTTTCCCCCAAGCCTATCTGTAGAGAGAATATCATTTGCACATGTCTCAAGCCATGTTAATCAATACTTTGATATAAATTCGCTCAAAAAAATCATCATGGTAGCTTGTAGCTTCTCTCTATGAGATTTCCACAACTGCACCTCATTGTTTTGGTTTGGAATCCCACCAAAAAACTATGATCCAGGTGGCACTTCCCACACAATCTTATAAAAAAAGAGGAAAATTGTTTAGAACCTCCAAGAAGATTTCCCCAGCCTGACATAGCATTACCTGTATGACTCTTACCACATTACAGAAAATGGAACTGACTTCCCCCACCTTATTTTGCATAAGCTTTATCTAGTACAATGTGCTCCCACATGTTATGTGGTTGGCTAAATCCTTTTCCAAAGAATTGGTTTCTTGCCCCCATTGGATTTTTAATTCTTCGCTACCTTGGTTGAGTTATTGAGTTGCGTTAATGGAAAATTGGTTCATCAAATTTATGTGAAGGCCAAGAACTTTTCCTCTACCTTCACCTTTCTATTATATTCTTTCATTGACTTGTTATAGGTCGAGGTTATATTTCATTTAAGTGATTTGATCTTGTTTGTTTGATGATTGGATAATAGTCCCATAATCTTGGTAGACCAGCATGGTGGGTTCAATATCCATATATTGATCTGCCAAAAAGGTCTCTATTGTTAGCATGGGCATCTCCAACATGGAGCTTGATAGCAATTAGGAGCACCATTCAACCTCACTTAGACAAATTTCACAAAAAATAGGCTTCAATCTCTCAATTCCTTCAATCCTCAAGCACTGTAGACAAGATATAAAACCATTTTCAGATACCCTTTAATGACTTCTAAAACATATCCCAAATTCAACATAGGTTGTTTTGGAACAACCTGCAAATTGCAATTAAACTTGCAAATTGCATTTGCTTTAAAGTTTCTAAAACCTTTTCAACATATCTAATTTTTGTATATCTTGCAATTATTGTAGTCCATGAGACCACATTTCTTTGATTCATTTTGTCGAACACTTCAAGTGCCTTGTCTATGATCCCACATTTAGCATACATGTTGGTGCAGGAGCACCTAAGCTTCCATTTTCAAATTTGAAGGCCATTGTATCTTAGTAGGTCATTTTAGCATTTGAGGTAATTTTATGTTAATTAGGTCTTGTGATACCATTCACTATGAATTAGGATGATTTTAGAGTCAATTGGGTAAAAGAGACAAAGTTGCAAAAAAGTTGTAAAATTGCAAACTATCAAAAGTTGTTGCAGGTCATTTTTGTCAAGTTTTGCAGAATTGCTAAATATAGTGCAACATGACAAATTTTGCATGTCTGAGGAAAATAGATGCTCCTCTATCGAACAACAAATGTGCATTGATAAATTGAATATATACTTGATATACCAATTTAAATGATAAGGAAATATTAAACTAGAGACAACCAGATAATTGAATATTTTCAACAAACAATTGATACCAATATAAAGCCACAAAATAAGAGATCTTTCATTGATTTACTCAAAATTATATCTGCAACATAGTCTTTTGAAATGGAAACATTATGGAAGCTTTTTGTTTTCTATCTATCCCTATTCGCCTACTATCTTCTCCTATATCCTTCTTTTGGTCCTGGTCTCTCTTATATACACGAGAGGCAACAAGCTTTAGACCAGAAGACATGACTCTTGATAAAAAAACATGATTTTGAACTTAATTTAAGAAACTAACACAATCATAAACATGTGTACCAATCAGTTAATCTCCAAATAAAAGCATGTGGTCATCTAAGACATGTTCAAATCTTTTACTATATGATAGGGTCCACATCATTACCATCAACCGATTTTGACTGTTGCTCAATTGTGCCCGAATTATCCACTACCTGATTTATAAATAGATTGAAAGTTGAGAGGTGATCAATGTACCCCTATTATGCATGAGTGTAGGCATTGGATATGACCACCTTCATATCATACTCTATGTACATGAATTTCTCAATTTTTTTATGTGTATTTTGCAAGACCATATCCTCATCGTTGATCTCCTGCAATGCAATTGTTAGAAACTCTATAAATTGTGCTTTCCAATCATCCCTTTCTTGAAGACTCCATGTATCATCATGGAGTGCAGGAACCAAATTAAAACAACTGAGATCTTCTTCGAGTCTTTCTTGATATTGGTTGTGGGATTTCACCAAGTCATTATATCTTTGCAATGTTTGGTCTTTCAGGATCTGTTTACCCAGAAGTTCCTTCTTTTTATCAATCATTCTTCCTTGTAACTGGACATTCTCCTCTAGTGTTTATTGTATTTGCTTAAATACACCCCAATAATCATCAACTTTCTTTATCAGCTTATTGAACCTCTCTTTGATTATCTCGGACACAACATTGTACTTAATGATTTTCACCTCCTTTTCCAATGTTTTACACTTTTCTTGGGCTTTCAAATGGGATTTTTTCCAATAGGTTGCATCAGCTAATGCATCTAACACTCTTATCCTTTTTGAGCCATGGAGGGTACAATTCTAGAGTAGAAGAGGAAGATGACTTATCTATTTGATGTGATAACTTCTTTTTCAATTTGTCATTCTCTTTGACCAATTTTTCAATTTGTGCTCTAGTGAATTTTTCCACATTGACATTCAACTCTGCAATTTCTAAGGGATTAGTGTCAGCAACTCTTTTGACCAAAAGGTGTCCAAATACTTGATTAGGATTTTCAATCACTATTAGCCTCTTCTCATGAGTGTATACTGACCAAATAAGCAAGGCATCCTCATCTGGAATGTATCCAAACCCTGAATATATCTTATCACTAGCTTCCTCTGATAAGTTCATTGTTGTATCCCCTCTTTTTCTGAAACTGTCGAACACAATTGTTGAGCTCATGTCCCATCCTGGTAGAAGTAGTACCCCAACCTTTTGAACTAATTCTCTACCTCTTTCGGGAGTGATGGATTGCACTTCCCTGTCAACTTCCTTTTTCAATTCTTCTAAGGCATCAACTTCCTTTTCAAGAGTAATTTCTTGCTCCTTTTGTCTTATTTTCTTCCCCTTATACTCATAGAAAAATGATTTGAACTCAAGAGTTTTAACAAAATCATTATCAGAAATGAATTTATGACCATCCTTGACCCTAATGTCATCAGATAAATTATCTGATGTTTCAAATTTTACAAGTTCTTGAGGGGGCTCATATTGTGTAATCACAGGGGCCTTTATTTGTTCCCAAGGGGGCTCATATTGTGTAATCACAGGGGCCTTTATTTGTTCCACTGGTTGCTCCTCTCCATCACTCTCCTCATCACTTCCTTCCCCTTCACTGTTATCAATGGAGAAACATACATCAGGGGTGGGTTGTGGGGGTACGTGATCCAAAGGCTCCACATCCTCAGCTTGCATTCCTGTGTAACTTGTATGAGATGTATCAAAAACGTATGAGGGCACATCTTTTACTATATCATTCATATGAGCAATAAGCTACTCAATCCTAGCCAAGGGATCTTGTATATCAGAAAATGCTTCTCTATATGATGGGACATTCTTTCTCTTCCATTCCTCTGCAAGCACAACTTTATTATATGAAGCCATTCTCTCACTAGTGGAAGCTTCATCTTGGTTCCTAATCACATCATCAAGTGCAAACCAATGCTCATACCTTGAAATTTTTTGAGTTAATCTTGCTTGATGAATAAATCCCTCTACATCAAATTTCTTTCTTTCATACCTAAGAGGAAGGTTGTAATGAGCTAATTTAGCATAAATTTCTTCATATCCTTCAATGGCACATATTGTGAAATCTCCAAAACAAAGAGTGCTAGGCAAGAGTGATTGTTTATTATGACTCTTGAGATGTTTAGTATCAAACCTTGCTAATTGTCGTACTATTTCCAAATAAGAAACTCTATTAGGAACCACTCGGGGTAGAAAATGTGGAACCCCTTCAAATCCATAAACCCTTATTACTATCCAATCGGAGAAGGCATACCAGTCTCCCCAATTATGGTTCTCCTTACCTCTCGGGTAATTTTAATTTTGTCTCAAAAATCCCTGCACCTTAGGGGATAAATTGTGATCATATGAATAGCCTATCAACTTCATTAGTGGTTTAACAAAATATTCTTCAAAATATAAATAGTGAGACCTCTCACATCGACTATCCCATAATGCAGTCCACATTTGTATAGGTTTAAAGTTTCCATCTTTATCTGTGTCTTTGATTCTTAATTCTTTACCCCACACATTTCTAGCATGTCCCTCATATAAAAGTAAATGCATTAACAAGGAATAGTGTTTGAAATCTATGTAATCACTATTGTTTTTTATTCTTTCAAGCCCTTTTAGGGCATTCGCCAAATAGTTTGCATAGTCAAATGACCTAGCATCTTTTCTTTGTATATCAGCTCCTAGAACCATCGGTGCAATAGACATAAGTGGTGGAACCTCAATTCCCAAGACTTGACCAGCTGAGTAGTAGGTATATTGGAAGTATTCTTCAAACAAATCTATATGAAATGGAGGGTTTTCATTGCTCAAATATTTTCTGAGTTGACCTTGCTCTCTCTTAGTTTTGTGAAAATCTAGCTTCCATCTCTTGTAACTAGTATCCATGCAACGGTATTCTGTCAAAAAGTCTCTAATGGTGAATGGCAAGTTCATGGGACCTTCTAACTAAAATACATTAGAGATCAGGTCTTGGGAGAAAACAAGCATATTATCCCCATTTGGTGATTGGATAGTTCTTTTCTTTGCATTATACCAACTGGCTAGAGCTTTCGCCAATTCTACATTGATGAACATTTTTGGCACCACAAGTCTTCCTAAGTTTAGTCTCCATGGGTTACAAACTGGTTGAAATATGAATTGTTTTTTGTAGTGATACATAAAAAGTTCATAGCCCCGGTGTGGTGTCCAAACATCCCCAAGACCCCTATGTTTATCTAACAATTTACTTGCTTCAACACTTCTTTTGGGTCTTGGCCTTGACCCCAGACACTGATCTATCAAGTCTTGGTTTAAATTCCTCTTTTCAGTTTTTTGTTTCTTTGCCTTCAGTTTTTCCACATTCTCTTCCGTTGCAAACTCTGAAAAATGCAACTTTCTAGCTAAGAGTGGAGTAATTACATGAATTTTTGCTTCTCCCGGCTTCACTGTGTGAGAGCTTTGAGCTATGTCCTTTCTACTTTTTCCCTTAGCGTAGCCTTTCTAGTTTCTGTAAATTGTATGGTTAATTCGTGGTGCAATTCACCTTTGTGTTGGCTCATTAATATGTACCACCTACTTCAATCTTGTCATCAGTGAGAGCATTTATGTTAATATCTCGATGATGCTTTTGATGCCACATCAACTAGTAGTAATCATTCATCGCTATATCATTGGGACCTTGGTTTGTTTTCCACCGATGGCCACCTTCTCCACCGATAAGTGTTTTTCTTTCGGTCTATCAGTAAGACATCAAACAATGTTACCCCGATGCATCCCAACTTTACCAATAAGTGTTAGACTTTGATACCCCGTGATTATATCGGGCTATCAAGGGAGCTTCATCATTCATTCAATCGATGCACCAGAGCTACGGTGATGGAAGGATATTACACCGATGTAAGGATATGAATTGCCCCTATCGGGCTATAGCGGGGTGGTGATGGGAGTTCCACTGACAAAGTATTGGTAGACCGATGGTATCAAAGGACTTCAATGGATTTCATGAATGTGATTATTTGGGTATGTTGGTTACAAAAATGGATTTTTTACACGAACCTCAGTAATTTGTGTAGAGAGTGAAGCATTGGCTACTTTGATCTTTGAAATTGATGATTTTCTTACTAAATTGATAATGTTTGAAGTTTCTTTTTCTTTCTTAGATGTTGAGTCTAATTAATAAGTTTAATGTTGTGTTGCAAATTTTTGGTGAGTATGTTGATATGATAAAGGCTATCATTGTCGATCCTCTAAAAGTTATCAGAATTGCATTAGTTGATGCAGAAAGGTAAAACTATTTATCTTTACTATAATTAGTGGAACTTGCAACTACAATATCTAATAAAAATCTACTTCCAAATATGCTTTTGATGGATGTTATATCTAATTCTGATACATTCACTATATCTAGCGCCTAAGTTTAGGGTGCCATAGTTGGAAAAGGAAAAGAAAATGTTTGAATTTTATCCTCTGTATTATTTGACTTTTCTGAGTTTTTGATGTGCAAATTTCGAAGCCTTATTTTCAAGCTGCAGCTCCAAATTGGAGAAGAGAAAGGTCATGAATACCAGCGAGGAAGATTTTAGAGGAGATGAAACCAATAGTGGTGGTAAAGTTGTGGATTTGCAAGAGGATTAAATGGGTCAAGCCCCTATAGGAGGTCGCTGCCCTTCCAAAAAGACTGCAGTTAAGGGGAAAATAGTATAAGTATATGAAAATAGGAGTATTTTGTTTATATAGTGTCTGTAAGTTGTACAGTGTCATTGAGACATTGAATGTAACCAATGAGATTTTGATTTGCCAATGAGGCTTAATGAAGTAAATTTTTAGAGTGGTTTTTTCTCCACTCATAAATACTGTGTTGTTGCTGCTCTTGATTTGTAATCTGTTTGAGTTTATGTCTAATCAATCATATTTGTTCAAGCATTTTATTCTTCATTTCATGGTGTTTTTTAACATTTGAATATCTATGATACTTGAATTTTATATGCATAAATTTGTGAGGATTAATTAAGTTAGATTTGATTTGTAATGACTAAATATATGACTAAAGTAATGACTAAATTAATGACTAAATACATGACTAAATTAATGACTAAATATATGACTAAATATGACGAAATTAATGACTAAATATACGACTAAAGTAATGACTAAATAAATGACCAGTTAACAACAATCAATGACTAAACAAATCACTACCATGACTAAATAAATGACTAAATTAATGATTAAATCAATGACCAAATCAATGACTAAATAAATGACTAAAATAGTTTAGTCATAAATTTGGTGGTGTTATAAATGACTACAAATAAACCACTAAAATAGTCACGTGACTAAAATTAATGACTAAATAAATGACTAAATCAAAGACCAAATCAATGATCAAATTAATGACTAAAATCAATGACTAAATAAATGACTAAAATTGTTTAGTCATAAATTTAGTGGTGTTATAAATGACTACAAATAAACCACTAATAGTCACGTGACTAAAGTTAGTCATTTATATGCAATTTTTAGTAGTTTATTTAGTCATATATTGTTGTTTGTGTACTAGTGTCTAATAAGGAATTCTAGTGAATAGTCAACAACTTAAGAGACACTATTATTCCCATTTTCTTTCCAATATCCTTTTTGGTGGAGGAATATCCATGTTCACAAGCCTTTTTGATTGATGTACCTTTCTACTTAGAGTGTTGTTTCCCTTGCATCTTCTATTGTTTTGACACATAGTGCCTTATTGCATTCCATTTCCTTTTGGAACTTCTACACAAATGTTGATTTTCGCAAACATGTTGGCGAGTTTATCTTACACTCCAACCTAACTATGTACTAAACAAACCTTTGGTCAAGCCAACCTGATTTACCATTTTATGTTTCTTCCCTACATTCACCTTTTCAAGTGACCTTATTCCAATGCTTGGAATCCTATTCTCCCATACCCTTTAGAAATATCAAGGTTGTCTGGTTCCCTTTTCCTCATTTTAATCAAAACTCCAATAATCTCATCGATTTTGGTTGGTGGAACCTTGTCGATGTCGTTGATTACTTCTTTCTGACCATTCTGGTATTTTCCCTTACTCCTAAGGTGCTAACTCTTTTCTTGCAAGATCTTATCCTTTTACTAGAATTGGATTTATGTCAAGAGTTCTCCAACCTTGTGGATACCTCCTTCGTTGCCTTCCTACTTCGATCTAAATTATGTCGACTTTGCATACACATAGATTCATAGTATTTTCACTAAATCCAAAAATTCCTGACTCTTTACAACTATATTTTGCTACTATAAGTGTGTTATCTCATTTCTTCTCATTCCCTTAGGGTCATACAACTATTTCGTAGGATAAAGGTATATATTGGTTATGCTTCAGGTAACCTTCCTACATAACCTAATTGCATAATCTTCTACAATCCCAAGCAATATCATAAGTTGTTGGTTTAGGAGTTCCTACTCCAGGGACGAATCTTAACTAGTCCCAATTTACTCAAATTCCTAGAAATTCTCATTTTCCTTTTCACTTTCATATGTTCTTTTCTCCTGCCATTGTGGCACGAGAAATTTTCAACCATTATCTTCTGATAAGGTTTACACATTGTTGCGTAATGATCTCATAGGTTTTAGTGTAGAACCTGGTAGCTCTGATACCTTATGTAACGTACCAACCCTTTAGTGCAGTAAAAATTTATAAATTTACAGCATATAAGTAAATTAGGTAACAAGTTGTTGCAATAAAAAAATTCTTTCTTTTATTGAGAACATACGAACAAGATTCCAAATAAAATTATAATAAAGATTCCAATTTATTACAATAACTTCACAAGTTACAACAATACAAGAATACATACACTTACATGCATAGCTCCAATGAGCTTTAGAACAAATAGCTATAAGACGGTCTAGGATCTTCCCTTTCAAACCTTGGTTCTTTTGTCGCTTGTTGTGGAGGAGAAGCATCACTCAGGCGCTTTTCTACCAACCACAAACTCTTAATGTGGTCCCTTGCACATCTATCATTCAATAGATGGCCATTCCCTTCAATGAAGAGATTGGTAGAGTAATCGATAATGACAACCAACTGAGCATAGTGTTGTGCCCTACATAACTAGAACTTTGTAATCCCACAATCTTGAACTAGCATGTATATTGGATCACGATAAACTGACAGTGTAGTCTCGGTAGTTAGACAAGTAAGTGGAGTCTCGTACATTTGCACTACTTTGATCAAAGAGTTCTCATTCAGTACTTTGAATGAAGTCATCTATCCCATACACTACTCAGGGCCGATTTGACTTAAGGCTATCTTAAGCTACGCATAGGTATTTCCTTCAATGGATAGTCCATCATCCTAGATAACCTACAACCATATTAATCTACTTGGAATTAACTACTTAACTATTAAGTACACAAGCTAGGTATTCCTTATATGGATAGTCCATCATCCCAGATAATCTACATACTTTGATAACTCGACTTACGTGTAAGTATATAAATCCCTCTCCTAGGAGTAAACACAAGCTTTCCTAGTTAAATCAATAACGTATCCAAGTGTATCATATGTGTCTTTCATGTTCAATAATACCTAGTATCTAATACTTCTGATAAACACCCATCTCCTACTATAGAGTAAATACAAAACACAATACATCCCATGTTCAAACATATCTAGTACATTTAAATAACTATGGTGTACCTCATATAACATAATTAAATACCTATGTCAAGCAATCTCTTCGAAATATCTAGTATAATTTACTTGTGTCAAGCATTCTCTCCTATCATGTAGTACTTAAAAACACAATATAAAAAATAGCCTAAAAGCTTCAATTCCCTTTTTCAAAGACACTCTCAATTAATTCTATTGCACATAGTGAAAAGACATTCTAGGCAACATAGAAATCACAATAATTCTAAGTAAATAGCAATAAGAAGAGATCCTCATGCCTGTTATCGCTTATCCCATTTAATGATGACAGTGTAACCTTCTCCAACAGTAATTCAGCTTCCCAAAACAATTCCCTCTCTCACTAGTTGATAGTACACTTCTCTCAAATATTAAGACAACTCTTCCTTACGGATTCTCACTCTTTTCTCACTTGAATCACAAATAAAGGTGACTGGTAAAACTAAAATATTTTAAACAACAAAGGACATATAATCTCTTGGTTAAATGTGTCCTTCTCAAGTGAATGGGGAAATGTAGATAATGCTCACCCAAGAATGGTTAAGAAAGAGAATGAATCATTATGTGTTTCAATTGAGTTGGTGTGACTATTTATAGAGTAGCTAGCCTCCATAAATCCTATAGTTTTGGCATGTAGAATGACACCACTTCCTTGCAACATGATTCGGCTTAAAGGTGGCAAAAAATTAAGCTCATACTCAACATAAAGCATAAAAAATTGACTTCCATATTGACAACATTCAAAAAAATATTTCAAACTGCACATGGAGAATTCATATTTTTCTCCCAAATTGACATCTACAGGAAAGTGAAAATAGAGGTGGCACCAAACTAGTGAGATAGTGTGATTCCTAGGTAAGAAGAACATGTGAATGATAGATTATCAATACATAACCTGAATTGACATGTTTTGTGAATTGAGTTGACTGCAACAAATAAATACGTTGGACTTAGAAGGAGTAGATGAGGTGAAGAAGGTGTATGAGCTCTGCTAGGGTTTTTTGTTTTCTGTGGTCACCCTTTTTTGTCATACTGTGCATCTTGCGCAGGAAACCCCTCTTTTCTTGTGTATACGGCCGCATTTACTGCGGTTTTTTGTTTTAATATGCCTTCAACCAGCTCTAACCTAGCAGTTCTTGTTGGTGTTAGCAGTTCGACGACAATAATCAATGGCTCTTCCTCTGAACAAACATCCCTGAAAATTTGTTCCAAAAGTCTTTCACGAGGTAAGTGCTCTAATTCACCAGCTGATGTGGTTTTTCCTTTACCAGATTTTGATACTGCCTGTCAATCACTTGAGCAATACACCCTTGTTGGGTATTTTTTTGGGAGAACTCCCCCTGAAAGTGTGCTTAAAGATTGGGTTAACAAGGCTTGGGTCCCTCATGGGGTCCACCTTGATATGGTCCAAAATTTAACCAAGGGTTTCTTTTTGTTCCGCTTTACGGAGGTCAATCATGTGCAGGCTATCTTAGGCCATGGGCCCTTGTATGTCTGGTCTTCTCTATTAGTTTTTCAAGCATGGACTCATAACTTTGTTGTCTCAGACGACACCAAGTTGCGGGTCTCGGTTTGGATTGAATTCCCTGGTCTGCCCTTTCCTTGTGTGTCATTTTTGAATAGTATAGCTTCCTCACTGGGGAGGGTTATTTGCATTGAGCCAAATAGGTTCTTTCAGGCCCAACCCCAAAAGAGGGTTTGTGTAGAAGTGGACCTTTCCAAATATTTAAAAGACTCCATTGATATCCAAATTGGAGCTCTTCGCCCACACCTAGAAGGTCACATATTTTAATTTTCTCAACATGTGCTATAGGTGTCAGTCAGTGGACCACAAGATCAAGGACTACCCTTTAGCAGTGCCTCGTACACCTTCTCCGCCATGAGTTGCCGAAAATCCTCATTCAGCAGTTGCATCTGCTGCCAAACCTGATGCGAAATGGACTACGGTTAAGAACTGAAAGAATAAGTCCACTGGTTCTGGGTCGGGTCATGTGACCTCTAAGCTAGTGAAAGATGTTTCAAACCCTTCTGTGAAGGGTAAAAAAGCTCTAGTTGGAGCTGATTATGTTTCACAGTAGCCTAGGCCAAAGGCTATGCCACGGCTAGTTGCTATCATGTTAACACAACTGAATGTGTCTTCTCCTGTGATAGGATCTCATAGGCGTTCTCACAACCCTTCCCCTCCTAGGGAAGAAGGGGAATATGTTCATGAAAAATGGAGGATGTCCTCCCCATCCATTCAAATTGGATCAGTTCCGACAGAATTTTTACAAAATCATTTCTCTTCTCTGAATGAAGAGGAATCGGGTTTCGAAAACATGGAGGAGTTTCACTCATGAAGTTTCTTTCGTGGAATGTTCGAGGTTTGACATACCTCTCCAGAAAGTATTCTTTCAGGGATACCTTGTGCAAGTACTCTGGTGTTGAAGTGCTTTGTCTCCAAGAAGTTAAAATTTCTGGTTTTTTGCTTGTTGCGGCTAGTCGTTCTATTTGGCCAGCCAGTAAAATGTTTTGTACTACCCATGATGTTGGGCGTGGCGGAGCTTTCACCCTTTTGGCCCCACGATGGCACTCTTTTTTGGTCGACCACGGGTCTGATCCCACTCATCGGCTCGTCTGGATCCTTCTCAACATTGATATTGATTCCTTTGGGATTATTAATGTCTATGCTGCTAATGATGTTGTGGAATGCTCTTTACTCTAGCGTTGGATTGTTGATTCTTTACCAGTTGCTACCTGGTTACTCTGTGAGGACTTCAATATGGTAGAAATGGCGTCTGACAAAGATGGCACTTTTCCATTCAGAGACAACTGGGGAAAGGGAGGCGTCATTTTACATGTGCAATAAATTAGGGCTTTTTTATCCCAATATTGGTCACCACCATTCTTATTCTCTCTGGCACACTTGGTGCAATTACAGAGTCAGTTTTGACAAAATATTTAAGCGCCTTGATCATGCCATGATCTCAGCGCAATATTTTTTCTCATTTGACAGCTCCTCTCTCTCGGTTAAGCCATTAGTGGATGTGACTTTGTCAGATCACTTCCCCATTTCTTTTTGCATTGAATGGGAGATTCGACATCCTAGTACATGTAAAACTCAAATTTTTTTAAACACGTCTTTACTCTACCACAAGCCTACCCTAGCCCACATTTGTAGAGTTTGGAATTTGAAGTGCAGACCAGTTCATCATACAGGCTGGATTTCTTGATGGAATGAGGCTATCATCCGCATGGCTAGATTTTTGCGCATTTATGGGCGCCAGCTAGCTATTTTTCGTCGGCGGTCTTATGAGGCTACCACCGCTGACCTTTGTGCTACCTCTGAGGCATTGGCGGCCAACCCCTTTTCTCCATCATTACAAGTCAGGGTGGCAGAGCAAAGGCATAAGAAACAAATTGTTGACAGCTATGCTGCTAAAGGAGCGCAAATCAAAGCCCAGTTACATTGGCTAAAATTTGGTGATCGTGCCTCCAAAGAGTTTTTTTGGCTCTGCGTGCCAGGCACTCATCTCCGAGCATTAAAAAAATAAAAGATGGCGTTTAGGTGCTCTCTGAGCGGCCTGACATTCTTCAGGCCTTTGTGTGTCATTATGAGCAAGTCTTCACTGCACATGAAGTCACGCATGTGCGACAGCAAGCCCTTTAGGATTGCCTTGCTGTTGTGCCAAATAAGCTTTCTTTAGCTCAGAAATTGTTTTGTGATCAACTTTGATCAGTTGATGATCTTAAAGAGGTTGTCTACTCCATGGCTAATGACAAAGCCCCGGGAATTGATGGATTCCCTTGTGAATTTTTCAAAGCCATGTGGGACTATATTGGGCATGATCTGCATCAAGTTTACTTAGAATCTTTTCATTATAATTCCCTAGGTAACTTAATTAATAAAGGTAACATAAAATTCATACCTAAATCGGGTGACCCAGAAGACATTTGCAACTGGAGACCTATCACGCTTCTTAATGTTTCCTATAATACTATCACCAAGGCTTTGGCTCTTAAAATATGCCATCTTCTACCTCAGAATGTGCGCCCAGAACAAACTGGGTTTATCAAATCTAGATTTATTATGGATAATATTATCGTTGTTTGGGAAGGCATGGAATGGGCCAGATGCTCAAACCAGAAAGTCATGTTCATTAAGATTGACTTTGCCAAGGCTTATGATCGCATTGAATGGTCATTTATTCTTGCTATGCTGCAAGCCTTGGGTTTTGGGCCCAATTTCATTCATTTTGTTCGAATGCTCTTTGTGGATGCCTCAGCTTGTATCACCATCAATGGTAGTCAATCCTCTGTCTTTGGAATCTTTTGTTCCATTAGGAAAGGGTGCCCGTTGGCCCCCTCTTTATATGTGCTTGCAGCCGAGGGTTTTGGTTACCTTTTGGCCAATACAGTTTCCCAGCGGCAAGTCAAGGGCATTTCTCTGCCCAACTCTTAGGCTCAACTTGTCAATGGCCATTTTGTTGATGACTCATTCCTCACCCTTCTGGAGGATAAAGACTCCATTGTGGCATCTCTTGAGTGTCTTAATACCTTCTGTCTTGCTTTCGGCTCTGCCATCTAGTGGCATAAAACTTTGTGTTACCGACAGTCTATCTTTCCCTCTCAACTGTGGCTGCAGCAGTATGGTTGGAAGTGGATTGGGCCTGGAAATTTTTTTCAGTTTCTGGGCAATCCCTTTGCTTTTCAGGCGTCTCTAGTTGAGCTTTGGCAAGCCGTGCTCTCCAGAGTTGAATAGAAGCTTGCTTATTGGGTTACCAAGCCCCTCTCTTTAGAAGGGAAATTCCAAGTGTGTTCCAAAATCCTGGCGGCCACCTATGTTTATTATTCTTCTTGTTGGGCCCTCTCCAAAGCTGCCTATGGAAAGCTTGAGAAACTGCTTCGTGACTTTCTCTGGGCCTCCTCTGAAACTCACAGAGGGTTTCATCGTGTGGCTTGGGAATTCTGCTACCTTCCCAAAGACTCGAGAGGTCTCGGGTTGTTGTCTACTCAACGGCAAGGGACTGCTCTGTGTGTTAAATGGATTATTCGTGCCCTTATTGAGGATGAGGCCTAAAAAATTCTTCTCAGGCATAATATTCAATCTGGCTTCCCCGTTCATAGACCTTCCTAGAAGGGGATTGGCTTTCAAACCCTTCTGGTCATGGATGAACCAGTCCAGATTATTGGGAATTTTGTGGCCAAAAGTATCTGGCGGGCCTAGGAAGTTGTCAAACCTTGGCCCTGTTGGGCTAGCTCTATTTTTCAAGATGGGCTCTCTCTCAACTAGCACAATATTTGGTGGTCGCCTCTTTTTGCTAGCAATGGTCAGTCGTTGGCTAAGTCGCTTGGGCTTAAGGCGCTCAGATTTCACAAAAAGGGAATCCAGACCCTACAACAGATTTTTTCTAGACCCACCATGCGTATTATGTCGTGGAAAGTTTTTCGTGCCCAGTACAGGCTTCATAACCAAGACCGTGCTACTTATGATGGTCTAGTGAATGCCATTCCTATTGAAATGCTTCATAAGGTTGGAATTCGTGGGACCAAACCTTGGTGGAAGGACTGAAAGTGGTATCTAGACACCCCTTTCAAGAACTACAAGCCTCAACTTGGTTATAGGTGGCTCTTACCACATTTTCCTATGATTCAGAGTTTGCACCAGAGGTGGATTCTTCAATCTCTCGCTCATGTCTAGCGTAAAAGATTTGCTGCAACTTGGTCTGCAAGTGTTGAGCTGAAGCTTGCCCACTTTTCCTGGTGTATTCTTTTCTAGGGCTTGCCTGTGGGCTCTTGGCTGGTCCACCTAGGGGTTCGAGACCCTCGTTGCCCTTTTTGTGGGAAAGCTGAGAATTTTAAGCATCTTTTCTAGTTTTTTCCCAAAGTGCAACAACTTTGGACTTGGATTCATGAATTTTTTCGGCCCTTTCAGCCAGAACCTTTCTCCTAGCATATGGTGTTGCTTAGATATTCTCCCAGATTTCTTGCAAAATTTACCCAGCTTTGGCACACTTTTAGGGTGGAAATTCTCTTCAATATTTGGAAAGACATAAATGCTTGCATTTTTTCACATACTCAAATGGATATTCATGTATCTTTATATGTTGAAGCTATGATTTTCTCTAATGTGCTTTTACAGGTTCGAGTGCAAGCTAACAAAGTTGCACTTGAGGTTGCTCACCTCCAGGTTCTCTCGGACCACTGGGGTAATGCCCATTGTACTGTTGTTCGGGTCCCCACTTCGTCCACCTCTTCTCGAGGTTGGTCGCCCTCCAGGGGCCGGCAGTGGAGTGGCTCTACGTGTCCCCATTCACAACCCCCGCCTTGGCGGGATTCTCGCACTCCTCGGCGAAACTGTTCTCCGCCGCGGGCTAGCCAGGGGTGGCCTTCTGGTGGTGCTTTAGGGAGCGGCGGTGGTGGTTCTGGGTGGCCCTCTGATGATCCTCCTGCTTCTGGCTCTAGTTGGCCAATCACTGGTAAAACATTCCCACGTCTGGCGCTTGCAATCTCACCCTGGCGTGAGGAAGAAGATAAAGAGAAAAAAGATGTTGATGATGGTTGGGGTCCTCCTCCTGACATCACTCCAGACCCCGTTGATGTATGGGGGAAAAATTTGGATGACAGAGACCCTCCTGGCTTTGCTAGCACTACTCTGGCCGCTTAATGGCATTTTTATCTTTGTAATTTTGGACTTCTAGGCTTAGCCCACATGATGTTGATTTTTTGGGCGTTGCCCATGTGACTCTTGGGGTGTGCCTTTCTACCACCCACCCTTTTTTTGTGAATATGTATCTTTATATTTGAATTAATATAGATAGATGCCTATTCATCAAAAATACGTTGGACTTAGTCCATGATTTCTCCATTTCACGAGTCGACTAAGTCAAATCCAACATAATTTAGGTGTATTGCTTAAATTCACTTCTGCGTATTCTTGGTTGGTAATGTGTGGTTCATCATACGGTGTCATGTATGATCCAAAGTCAGCTTCAATAATAATGTCAAATATTGACATATTTAGCCATGGATTAATGACATCAAAAGAAGTCTTTACTAAATCAACTTTAATATCCATAGTCAATAATGACTATAGGCAACCTCCAATGTTTCCTTAATATACGACCTCTATCATACAAGGCGTGGTCTCTCTCACTAATAGTTGGCTTAACGTCTTCTTCTCAACATTTAAATACTTTGTTTGCTACGTATAAAAGTCAACATTTTTCAAGTTAACTACGTCTCACTATATTGTATGTTGCTATATTGTATGTTGCTCAAAAGACTTAGTAACCATGTCTATGCATTCCCTCTCAAATTCCACACATGGTTTACAGTTTTTTCTAAGCCTCTAATGTTTTGCTTATAGCAGGT
The DNA here is from genome assembly GCA_007258455.2 of Sequoia sempervirens. Classification (NCBI taxonomy): domain Eukaryota; kingdom Viridiplantae; phylum Streptophyta; class Pinopsida; order Cupressales; family Cupressaceae; genus Sequoia; species Sequoia sempervirens. Next base: position 23,605 of record VDFB02260859.1, on the reverse strand, counting down.
TACACAACACCAACAAGTAATATGTACGCATCCATAAATTATATATATACTATATATATAATATAATATAATATGATTTCACATATTATGTTATATATATAACGTATATATTTACAAATATAAAAATATATAATATACCTTCAGAGTATCATTCGATAATCGGATGCATACATCCCAATCATTATTCCCATTGAACAATATGCTAGTATACATACACACACACACATATATATATGCATTTCTATAATAAGTGTTAATGCTTACGTATGTATATATATAAACATACATATATAAATTTGATGGGAAATATGATAGTCAAATGATCCATTCAACATCTAGATGGTTAAGACTACGTGACTGTATTCACACACACACACATATACATATATAGTCATTCCCTCATGTATGTACCTCAGTGAGTATTTCTACTCACATATATGTGCATTTGCTAATGCTCTCATACATGGGTCTTTGTATATATATATATGCACCCATAGACACACTTCATTTTACGTTCATATGAAATGACGTAAAAGTAACCATTCACAAAGCCTAAAGTCGCAACCCAAGCACAATCAATACAATGTCATAAGGAAGGAATCAAAGCTCAAACAGATAAACATCACCCAAAAATGCATGCAATAATAAAAAGACTCTCAAATTATGCAGACATATTGGCTAAGGATGACTTACCTATTACCCTCAAACTGACTCAACTCAATCATTCTAATGTGGTGTGTGTATGCTCAAATAGTTTACTTTTACCAGTTACCCGACCAAGATCTTCTCCTGAGTGATACTTCGCCTCCCCCTAGAGAATGAACATTTACCTGCAACCATTAACACATGCCTATGACAATTAGATGTTCACAACATATGTAGTATACATAAACATTTCCTAAAGTTAGAATAATTATAATTCAATAACCTTTCATTCACATAAATGCAATATTTTACCATGAATAACATCAACTAAGATAACATCAAATGAAACAACATCAAATGAGATAACATTCATATTGATAGCAAGGTACAAGCATCATTAATTCATCTTCAGAATTCACATTACATTCACATTTACCCTATGTAGTATTAGTAAATAGAACTTCACAATTTGGGGTGTAACACCTTATCATGTTTAATCTTATGATCCCACATTTGAGACCCTTCTCATGATTCGATCTTAGACAATACATCCATACTCATATGGTATGTATCTTTCTCTTAAATCCATATTTATCTTATCATCTTGCCCACTTTAGAGGCAGCCAATTTTAGATGTAATTCCATGCTTATATCCTAATTATCTATGCTTACACACTTATTATTTCCCTTGATTTCATATTTGATATTATTACATGATGATTTTTATCTCCCCTTTAGGGCCATCCTTCCTTTACAATTTATTGATATTTAGAGAACTTATACCTTCATTCCTATTTCCAATTTATGATCATTCATACTTGTTATATGATGATACATATTTACATGGTATATATTTGCTTACATGCTCACATATTACACATTTATTTTATTACTTTTGTCATTTTTATTATTCTATATTGCTTTTCCTCTCATTCAATTCCTCGTAATTATTGGATGCAACCAATTGAAGGGGGGATATATTGTTAGTAGCACTTTTAATGGTTGATATTATAGATATAATATTGTACTAGATAGAGATATACCAATATATCTAGACAAAAATTGATCACATTGAATGTCCACATAGTATAGAGATCTATTGGCACATTGCATGGAGACTTATAGCTACATCATACAAAATCTTTATTACATGACACAACCACATCATGCAAATATCTACTACCATGTGATGTGGAGACTTATAAATACACCACACACAAGATTTAGTGCATGACACATCTACACCATGTGAATATTTTTTGTCACATCATGTGGATATTTATAATTGCATTACATAGAATCACATTGCCAGATTGCATGGATGTACCACACATGGCATGCATTACCACATCACATGAAGTATTATTGTATGAATTTTTGTACAAGAAAATTTTTAACGCGTCTTCTTTCTCTCTTCTGATTTTTGTACATAGTGGAACTACTTATATTCTATTCTTATTTCAATTATGATGTGAAAGTTGTTAATTATATATCTTTTCAATCTTTTGGGATTCCAATGGAGCACTCATATAAAGAAGCATACAATAATAATTCAAGAATGGTCTAGTAATTTACATGGATTATATATTTTTATGAGTTTTTAAAATATTTACCTTATGCATGTTGACTAAAAAATGTTGAACCCAAAATTTAAACATGAAAAATATGAATTCATTTTTTAGGGTCCTTTCTACTAGAAATTATGAGATGACTTGACACACATTTTTGAGTCACATTGCTATGTCATGGTATTTAAACACATCAACAAACATTTAATTCATTAAACAAGAATAGGTTATATTTAGGAATAAAAGAATATTTAGAGCAAACTTCAATTTTCTAATAGATAAAGAACTTCATCTACATTTAGGCCATTAGTATGTTGGTTAATGTTATATTCTAATCTTTGTTCTATTTTTTTTAAGTTAGCCCATCTAAGAGTTTGGCCTAGGAGAACTTGACCCCAACAATTGAATAAATTCTCCAAATGTATTTCTAGACACTGCAATACTTACAATCTCATCAAACATAATATAGGTTAGGGTGAACAAGTTTCAAAATTTGTATTTTTCCAATTCAAAATTTAATGTTAGAGTTCAAGTCCATAGTAATTGAGATTGAACCAATGGTTGTTGGGATTAAACCATAAGGTTTTTTAAACCAATTCAAATTTTATGATAGTCATTATACCAAGGCCATTAATTTTTTTGAAGATGGTGAATTGATTATACACACCATTAACATCATTCTTCCATCATCAATTTTATAGATAAGTACCCCTAACCCTCACATTTAATTAAATATTTATTGTAATTATCAATCCCAACTATTTTAATCTAGGTTAATTTGTGTCTAATTGATTGCATTTAATTAATTAGCCTAGATTTATTTATGTAGTATATATTTTTACTTATGTCCTTTAATTAATTTTGTGTGGGGTAGAATAAAATCTTGTTTACATATATATCTAGGCTAATTAAATAAATGCATTAATAATTAGAAAATAATTAACTTAGATAATTGAGCATGGATTGATAACTAAATTAAATTCAATATAATAATTAAACAAGAGGATAGATGGGCTTAGCTCTAAGATTGATGATAGAAAAATGAAGTCAGTCTTATTCTAAATCAATTTGCAACTGTATCAAATTTTAATCACATTAAATGATCATTCTTACATAATTGAACTGTATCAGATTTTGTAGTTGACTGAGCTTTGATGGCACCGACCATGCCTTTCAATCACCAATTAAAATATAGTTGAAGCAATTACAACAATTAATTTTGTTCTCTGTGTTGGTTTCCCAACTTGACTGAGAGTTTTCCCCCATTTTTCACCACCTAGTCGTTGAAAGAATCCAACTTTAAATTCTGGTCGTAGATCTTCAACCTTCGTATCACAATCTAATGATCCTCATTCAACCACTTCCACTTTAAAACACTATCATTTGATCAAAATACCTTTAATTTTATGTTGTTGATCGCTATCACATAAAATATGCCTAGCGTGCTTATGCTTTACGCATATTCGATGTATAGGAGCTGAGCAATGTTATGACAGATGTCATTTGTCACGTAGATGTCATGTTGGACATGTAGGGCCTTATCGCTCATCACAAACTTGAGCTTGTCAAAGTGGGACAAAAGTGCGATGGGAAGAAACAATGTGCTCAAATGAGGAATTGCCACGTGTCTTGAGCTGGGTCCCACTGGACACATCATATCATATCGCATATCGCCAATTAGTTGAGCGCTAATGAAAGTGAATATGCGATGTGAGGGGATGTTACAATGCAACATCAGTCATCCGATCAACAAGCTTGATCGCTATCGTTGATCAAGAAAAACAAATATTAAGTCACAAACATAAGAATTATTGAAGTCTTTATTACTCTGTCGAGCCAATAACACTAGAATGAGGAGCAAGTTAAATCAACGACTCTAAGGCTTAAGTCATAACTTAAGCTACATGTTACTGTTGGTTTCGAGACAATGTTCAAATAGAAATCCTATGTAGTACCATGAGTGAAACCCTTAGGGTTTTATTGAGAAACCCTAGAAATGGTTGAGAGTAAAAAAAATTCATTTATGAGCTTATTATTTATCACCTGAACTTGTGAATCACACTTCTAGAATGTGCTCAAAAAACCCATATCAGATCTACCATTAGTTTTCTGTGCAATCCATCAAAAAAGGTCGATATAACAACATCACAACTTTGCATGGCAATATTGCAACTTTACAAAACATGCTCTTCTCTTCACCAATCTTCACCAATATGCTTGTGACTGATCCTCTGACATAAATGACCATCACGATGCCAACAATTTCCCTTTTAGACATCCCTGTGATTCCCTTTGACATCAATGACAACTTTAATGCCAACATTCTCATCTTTTTTCTCAACAAATAGCAATATAGATTAAATTTGGTGACTACATTAGGGGAAGCAACCCTCTCTGGAGGTTGGCTTCAATTTGTCAAAGCTCACACTTTGAGAAGTCATCCCATGTTTCACTAGATTGTTGAGTAAATCACTTGGCAAGGGTGCAAATTCAAGTGATAACAATACTAGAATATTATATTTCTTAGCATGTGTACTTTGATAATAATCTAGTGCTTGAAGATTTAGATCTAGATGATCTTTTAGATTTAGAATTTATAGGTTGGTTAGCCAAAATATTGATTGATGAAGATAGTTAAGAAGTGTTCCCATCACAAGGTGCCCCACTAATATCAATTATGGACTCAATAACTCAAGAGTTGGTGAGCACAATTTTCTTTTAACAACTTCAGGGTTTCCTAGAGGTTGATAGTTGGGTTGAGTTCATGATAACATATGTGGAAGAGACAAGTGGAAATGATCATTTCATGCATGTGATGATTACTATGCCTACAAATGTTCTATGATCATAAGACCATGCTAATATCTTCAAAAGGAGGCTCGGTATATTGATTTGCTACAAAGGCTTCTTATTATGGAAGACAATCATTTAGAACCAATAGTTATTAGTTTGTTTCTCCTAAATTTAGCACTCCATGTTTGTTTCTACCCACTTGAACCATAGATCTTTGAGATTTTTTTCATCAATTTTGGGGTATGTGCTACAATGATTGAATTCCCATCCTAGAAGGAGAGGTTCTTAGTTTTCCTAGCCTATAAATGGTTTTGTGTAACCCATTTTATTTCTCTAAGGTTCCTACTTGTAAAAGAGATTTTTTGTTTTCTAAGTCATGCCATATTGTGTTTCCTATTTTTTGTTGTTTTCTTGGTATATTGTATTTCCCCTTTTAGTAATGTAAATGTCATATTTTGTTAGGTGATTTAGGATGTTCATCATTAGGTGATCTAAGTATAGTCTAACTCTATTATCCAACTGATAAAACACTAATCTACTTGATAAACTAGAGGTTCTAACTTCCTCCTATGCCACAAGTATATGATATGGTCTTTAAATAGAGTCAATTGTTGTACCCAATCCAAAAATCTAAAACTCAACTATGTTTCTAAATTTCCCATTTTCATCATCAATGAATCATCATTTGTATGTAAAATATATGTCAAAATTATAAATAATATTTTAACTAAAGATTCAAAAATATTATATTTATAATCTTATAGATTATCTATCAATTTTAATTTTAATTAAAAATTATAATTATCCATTATATTAAAACTAAAATTATTATTAAAAATAAAAATAAAAGTTATTATTAATTATGTTAATTATTTAGTGTTACTTAAAAATTAGAAATTAAAAATTAAAGATAAAAAACCAAAAATAATTTATTTTAAAAAAAGAGGGATAAAAAAGCTAGCAACATGTTTTAAAGGACCCACCTTTTTCCTTTAAAAAGCTTATGGGAAAATGAGGATAAAACAAGGTAAAAAAATGCATGCCCTGTCAACAACAAAGATTAGCATCTCTTTACAAAAACAGCGGTCAACTTCAACAAGTAGCGGCCAACAAAGTCCAACGAGAAAGAAAAGACAAATTATAAATAAAAGCACACATTTTATTCTTAGGTCACATGTGAGGGTGTCTTTTGTGGGGAGGGAAAAGTTAAGAGGAAAGTATAAAAGAGGGAAAGAAATATATGGAGATTGGGAAAAAATTTCATACAAAAATACTTTAAATTGTCTTTTTATACTTCATTTAAAATTTGTATGGGATTATTTATGTTATTCAGATTTATTTATAGAATATCTAATTAAATACAGTTGTATAGAATCATAGCATTATTTATAGGTTTTGAAAATTACAACTAAAAGAGATAAAGTGCACCAAAAATAAAAGCAAACTTGTGTGAGACTTCTATTTTAAAAATTGCAATAAAGTTTAGAAAATTGCACTTAGTATAAAGTCTACCACCCAAGGGAAAGATAAATGAAAAAGTCTAGCTAGCATAAGAAAAACTACAAAGGTTTGTAAAAAGGTACATCTATGCTTAAGTAAAAGGGAGCCATGCTTTAGTAGTAATAACAAATCAAAGAAGAGTCTACGGAAATGGAGCAAATTTTTGCAAAGGTAGCCAAAAATAGGCAAATTTCTTTGGCGAAAGATTTAGGAGTACACAAAGGAAGGAGTTCCTAAACTTTAATAGGAAGAATGATACTACTCGAAGATTGGACAAATAAATTGGAGCAAAAAAAAAGGAATATTTCTTGGAACCGGGGTCAAGCAAAGATGAAAACTGAGGATGAAATCAATTTGGTGGAGGACCAAATGAAAGATGGAGAAGACAAAGCCCTAGCCAAAGGTTTCTAAAGAAGAAATGGATTCCCAAAGGCACATTGGTGGCAACAAGAGAAACCATAATTTCCCTACAACCAAAATTATAGGCCAGTTGTAATTCCTTTTTCCTAAATTTGAACAAATTATCTAAATCAGTAAATAGATATAGGGAATGCCCTTTCTTCATGAAGTGGGTGGGAGAGTGGCCAACCAGGACCAAAATACAAAAATGGTGCCAATCTAATTGGGGAAATGATATGGATATCAAAGCTTTGCCTAGAGGATTTTTCATGGTAGAACACCTATCAAGTGAAAGAAAGAAATGAATTCTAAATCAAGGTGTTTTGATGATGGATGGTGTGGGTTTTTACACCACAGATTGAGTTCCTAACTTCAATCCAATAACTCATAAAATCACATAAACCCTAATGTGGTTCAATCTCTACAACCTCTCGATGGAATATTGGAATGCTAAAACCCTAGAAATGATAAGGGAAAAAATCAACACTTTCATAAAAGTCGACGATTGGATTGGGAGTAGAGACTTTGGGATGTATGCTAGAATTTGCACATCAATAAATTTGGAGATGCCCCTAATGGAAGAATTAGAGTTGAGATCAGAATTTAAAATATGGAGGCAAAAGATAGTGTTGACGCCAAAATTTGACAAAGTAACAGTGTCTTATGGGAAACTCAGTTTATGGGGGACCTTTTGTGCTAAACTGAGTGACCTTCGGGTTTTTAGAGAAGTCGACTTCTTTTATAATGGGGTTTTGGAAAGGGAAATTGAAACAGATATAATAAAATAAAGTCTAACCTAAGGCGATGCGTCGAGACTTAATGATAGGCACGATAAATCATAGATCTAAGGGCCCAATTGGTATTTGTAGTGTTCCAGAAAGGTAGAAACTGAAGATTAAAGTATAGATAATCCATTCATTGACATAAAATAACATTGCATACATTCCTACTACCAAGAAGAGTCATTAGACATGATCTAGATCAATGAACTTGCATTCAATATATATAGAAGTTCTCAAATGAAATATTCAGACAATAGCAACACAGTTTAAAATTTAATCAAATTGCATAAAAGAACATAAAGGCCGAACAATTGGCATAGTCTGAAAATATTTTGCAATAAAATAAAACAGTAATAAAGGCCTGGTGTCTTTTCCTAAAATCAGTGTTCCTTCAAAATCTGGCCTTGTCACTCCAAACAAAGAGAAGTATATATAGCAGAAAACTCCCACCGCCTCGGAGAGCAATAACAGAAAAGATTTCGCGATCTCTAGCAATGATACAGAAATGAGTATATTCCTCAAGCCATTGCAACAGAAAATATTTGAAACCAAGCATCTGGCCATTCCAGGCCCAAATGAATCCCCTGCAAATGATGGCAGTGGTCCTGACAAGGTTAAACAGACAAGTGTCATCATCCCATGAAGTAATTATGACACACGGTGGCCAGTCACAACATTTGGTTCACTTGATTCATCGCCCGAATACGAAACCCGCCAAAGAGACACGCAGAAGCATAGCGCTACCTGTGTGAACCTTTATCTTTCACTGTTGAAGACTTGCGCCAAGGTGACACGTGTCACGTGGACGGAGCTCCATCCAAAAGTGGAGGAAAGCGATCATTAGTTGTGAGCAAAAGAGACACGTGGCATCATTTCGCTGCATGTGATCGTTATTTCATCCTTTTACTAAAAGATTGTGCAGAGTAGACACGTAGCAAGTCATTGCAGACACCGATCATGGGTCTCGCCAAATTTCCTTGGGAAATGAGAGCTACATGGCACTTGAGTGGGGCCCAATGAGGAAGCAAAAATGAACGATTAAAATGGCCCGCAGCTATGACACGTGGAAGCATAGCAGGGATTCCTGAGATGTGAAGGAAAGGAAACCTCTGAGGTGCGCAGAGCAAACACGTGGAGGGGGGAGCAGACTTTGACAAAAAGGTTGAGTGGATTACTTGAGATGCGTGAGCCGAGACTTAGAGCAAAATAAACCCGAAGGGAGCTTGTTGAATATTTATTCATAGATAGAAATCAAAAATCTCCCCAAAAAGAGGATGGAAGGGGATGCCAATAAGGTGGAAAGCTATGACCTCAAAGGAATCTCATAAAAGAATGAAGAATACCAAAGATGTGAAAAAGAAAATAATAAGAAGCATCCATCGCAATTGAAAATGTTGGTCTAGAGAAAGCTAGGGCTATACACTTATCCCTAAGCATCCATCGCAATTGAAAATGTTGGTCTAGAGAAAGCTAGGGCTATACAAGAATTGGAATATCTAGAAAAATGAGTATTAGAGTCCCCCATTCTAAAGGATAAACTAGACTAGGACATTAGTCCTTTTGAGCTTGTTTGTGACCTGTTTGGAATAAAGAATGGTAACAAAATGAAAGATCCTTCCAAAAAAATATTTTTGGATCCTACTCCTTAATATGAGGTAGATTTGGTCTTGGATCATTTTCTCTAGGGGGATTGGGGTGCTACTTCTAAAACTTGTGAATGCTTTTTGGTGCCTATGTCTGAATCATATCACTTTCCCATCTATTTGCACATTGTTAAGGACTTGAAACCAAAACAAAGTCTATGGATGAGAGATCCAATTTTTTTGACAAACATTAAAAAATAATGGACAGAGGAACAACAATTATCCTATAGTAGGTGGGAAGTGTTATCCCATTAGTAACTAAGGCTTGAGCTCTAATTGGAAGAGTAAATAAATATAGGAACATGATAAGTGAGGACTTGGCCTATCTCAAAGAATGTTCACTATAGATATTATTCCAATAGTTGAATGATAACTTGAACTACATGCTTATAAGCTCATTCATTTTGGATATCATCTATCCAATCAAGAACTAATACATAAATAGAAACGATGGAGACTTCCTCTTCATATTGGAATGAGAAGGCATATACTACTACATTTTCCTTTTCCTTCCTGTAGAAGATCTTATTGTCATGTCCCTACATTATTTCCACCCATTTTTGTTGTTTGAGGAAGGAAAACCTTTAATATAAAAAATATTTTAATCTATGATGATCTATGTGTATCTAGAACTTGTGACTCAAAAGGTAAGGATGCCATTGTTCGACAACATGGAGGATAATCAAAAATTATTTTTCATATGTTGGTTTAATTAGATTATGCCCAATAAGTTGTATACTATTGAATGATGACCCAAATTTCTAGCATAAACACTAAACATATACCTATGCTAGAGGCATCACATTCTAGAGTGAAGCCTTTATGAAAATATAGAAGAGCCAAAAATGGAGTGGAACATATAATATTTTCAAGTGTATTTAAGGTCATATTCACTCATTTAGACCAATTGAAGGAGTTATTTTTAAGCAAACTAGTCAAAGGTCTAGGAATTTTACCATAATTACACAAAAAATTATGATAGTACCTTGTCAAGCCTAAGAAACCATGTAAGTTTTTAAGGGAATTAGGGTGCGCTGACTCTTACACCACCACAATCTTATTGGGATCAACCTAAACACTTGCTTGTGAAAAATTATAGCCCAAATACTCCACACATTTGATTCCAAGGCACACATCAAGAACTTGGTAAAGAGAGAATTCTATCATAAAATATGGAAGGCTATCTCCACATGATGAAGATGATCAATCCACGTCCTACTATAGATAAGAGTTCCATAAATGAAGACCAAAATGAATTTACATAAGTAACCATAAAATATGGTATTCACAAGGCTCTAAAAGGTAGAGGGGGCATTGGATAAGTTTAAGGCATGATTAAAAATATATAATGGTAGCCATGAGTCTAGAAGGTAATTTTAGTAATATCAATTTCATTAACTTGAATTTGGTAATATCTTGAATCAAGATCCATTTTAGTAAAAAAATGATTCCTTGAGATCTCGTCCAACAAATCATCAATAATAGGGACATGACATTTATCCTTGATGGTTAATTTATTGATTTCACATAAATAAGGGCACATATTCCAATCCAAATATTTCTATGTAACCATAATTACCAATAGGAATAAGGACTAGAGCTAGGGTGAATGATACTTTCTTCTTAGAGCTCCTTCACCATTTTCTCAATTTAATTCTTTTTCTCAAAAGGGCACCAATAGGGACATATATTAAGAGGACAAATGCCTAGGATGAGGGGAATTGAATGTTCATGGGATCTTGGATGGGGTAAGACTTTAGGTTCCTCAAATACTAGTTGATTCTTATCAAGAAGGAACTACAAGTCCAATGGAGGAGAATAAGGAGAAAGAGGTCGAGCCTCTAGATAATTAAATTGGGCCAGAATACTAGAATTCCCTTTCTTCAACATTTTTTCCATATAATGTGAGTTGAACATCTAAAATTCTCACCTTTAGTCCTTGTAATGTATATTATTCACTATCACAGTGTAATTTGAGCCAAATCTAATAGTAGTCACAAGTGATTGGATCAAAGGTTTCTAACCATTAGAAACCTAATACCAAGGTGATCCCACAATATTGGTTTACAATTCCGTTGAGGAAGGAAAATTGAAAAAATGCTCCCATGATTTTTTTTATTTTTAGGGGTTCGCACAAACTAAGGTGTTTGTATGGACCCAAAAAGGGGTTTGTGTGGACCCCCCTTCAAGCAAACCCTTTTTAATGATGGGACCCACTTTTTGGCATATTTTTTAAAATGAAGACAAAGAAAAATTCAAAAGAAAAGGGGGGTTCGCTCAAAGGGGGCTCCATATGAACCCCCCTTCGAGTGAACCCCCAAGGGGGTTCATATGACCCCCCCTTTTCCCCCTTCCCCTCCTCTTCTACCAAATCTCTACAAAAATTTTCCTTTCGAAGCTTAGGTTGAGGATGAAAATGGAGGAGACTTCACATATCCAACTAGATGATATTAGTCCTCGACACGAGCTATCCATCGAATTTTAATATGTATTATCTTTAGTTTGATTAAGCATAAGTTTTCACCGAAAATCAAGCTCTTTGTTCTGCACATGTGGAAAAATAGCAGATTATCAAAAACAATTTTGAAAAATATCAATGCACTAGATATTGATGTGTTTGATCCAACAAAAAATAAAGAATTTCAATACATACAAAAAAGTTAAGTTTTAGCTAGTAAATCATGTCTAAATTGTAATTGGTTTGACTTGAAACTGAATTAAGAAAAAATATTCATTGAAATGCTATGAAACCAATTCCATGCACTAGATATCATAGTTACGAATCTAAATTCAAAAAAAATAGAATTTTATCCTTCATAGAAAAAAAGGTTATGTGTTAGCCAGTAACGTTACTCTTTAAAAATGGTGTTTACTATTAAAAAATAGTTTTCGAAGGAGATGGAAAAAGAAGTGCAATCTGATTCCAAAAATTTTGAAAAAAAAATATTTAGAATTTATAGACAAAATAACACAAATCACTAGTTTGCATCATCTTCAAATTCCTCACGGTTTAGCCGCTATAGGTGCCCGAAAAAAGAAGATTTAGTTAAAATTTTCAGTTCAATGTTTAGTTTGGCCAAAAATTGTAAACCAGTATTGTGGGATCACCCACCATATTTGCACAACTTAAGGATAGATAAAATATATATGTTGTGTAGTCTCACAACACACCCCATTTTTATCCTAGAAAAATGAAGACCCCATCTTTTTGCTTTTGCTTTTGTTTGTTTTGATGGTAAAGGAAAAATCCTCTAAGGTCCTTAAAATCCAAATTTAGCTAAGTTCAAATGACTCAAATATCATCATAGATGGACAAAGCATCCAAATTTAACTTTGGAAAATCTTCAAAAATCATTAGAAAGACCAATTTATGTCTTAGTGGGTGTTTTGCACCTTACCGAAATGAGTTTCTGGTTCACCTGAATCTTCTCGCAACTTCCACATCCATTAAGAATTCTTGTAGAAAGAATTGTTGCAATAGGTTTTTGAAGAATTATTTGGGCATAAAGTATTTTAATATAAGTGATTTCATAGACTTGAAATTATCAAATGCACTTCATATTTAGTGGAAATCCATAGCTCAAGTGAACTAAACATTTGAGTTTTAATTTCTTATTCACTTAGAAATATCCATTATTTCCACTATCATACGAAATCCCCTTTATTGCAGAAGATATGATGGTTACTGAATAAGTTCATCTTGAAACTTTAAAATCTAAAGTCCTTTCCTTATCAAACTCACGGCATTTACAATAAAAAAATATCGGGAATCTGAATCATAAATGAATCGAAACTTCAAAGTGTTACTACGAAGTTCACTTAGTTTTCCCCACAATATCCCATAGAAATGAAAATCCTCCCTGGAGTGGGAATTCCTTTCATTGTTGAACCTATTCCCTCAAAGGTTTATTAAATCACTAAAACATCTTCATCAAAACTGGAAAGTTAGTAAAGTGATATTAAGCCTTCAACGTTAATCCAAGACATAATTAAATTGGATGTATATGAATTATAATTTATGCCAAAGGTGTATCTTATTTGAAGTAGATTGAACTAATATTGGCGATCTAATGATTGAAGCATCTTCTGACAATTGAAATTGTTTTGTCCATTGATTGCAAAGTATGATGACTTCTTGGTGAAGGAAAGAAAGACTGTGGAGGAAAAATCATTAGAAATGGAGAAGGTTGAAGGAAGTCGAGAATTATCAAGTGTTGGCATTACCATTGCCAACTTGCCTGAATACCCCGACTAGCCAACTAATACAATTCTGGTAAATCTAATTGGGAAATCCAAAGGAGTATCTGCAAGTGCTTCCTCCTTTCCATGGGCTGAGTTAATAACAACCACTTCCCAATAGTAAATTCAACCAATTCCCCCCACCTTGCAAGTTGTGGATCCTAAAGGAAACGGTGTATAACAAATTCTACCTCATACTCAGGCATAAAGTTATTTGATTCTCCCCCTCAGTGAACACTATATTGCCTGTAGTAGATCTAGTAGTGTAACAAGTACAGGTGGAAACCCATGATGAAGCCACATATGAGGAAGATAATATGACAATTGATAAGAGATTAAGGGAGAAAAAATATTGGATGAAATGATCAAAAGGTAAACCATGATGGTGAATAAGAAATAATCTCCTAGTTTACCACCCACCATTGGTGGACAATGAAGAGGAAGAGAAAGAGGGAGAGTGTATAAAATATGATTTAACACCTACAAGAGTGGCTATGATTTCAGGACCTACGAAGCAACTAAAGGAAGGTCCAATTTTGGAAGAGGTAATAAAAGTAGCTTAAGGTGAAGTCATAGATGTTCACATTGAACAAGAGACAAGTATTCATCTTATTCTTTTTGACATGGTTGAAGACCAATATTAATTCAAATAACTTAATGAGGAAGCTCCAACAAGTAGTTTGTTATAGTTGCGTCAATAAATTAAGGACTTGATGAAAAGAAGAGGTGATTCCACTGCAAGGTGAGAATGTAGAGATTGTAGGTGAGCCTGATGTATTGACAAAGCAAATGGAACAATTATCTAAAAGGAAGGATTTACTTTAGAGGTTCAACATGAGGTCATACAAGAAGTAAATTTAGAAGGATTTAGTGAATTTCCACCATAGAAACAAATTCCACCAAGACAAGGTAATGAGGATGTTGTTGGTGAGCAAGTAGATGAAAGTAATAATGTTAAAAATATTATTTTAATGGAATTTCTTGTATAAGAGGAGGTATGACAAGAACATACACATACATTATAGAAATACCAACCAAAGGAAGATGTTGGTAAGAGAAATGTAAATTCCATGCCACAAATATAAATTATTGAGGAAGTTACATCACCACAATGTTCCTAATGAGAGGAGGTTATGTAAAACAAGTTCCAAGCTGGTTGGCCAACTAGTTGCTACCACCCCTCTAGGTATAAATAGTTCTATTAGGATTCAAAATTCTAATGCAGGGTATGGTTGTTCCCAAACCTAGGAAGAAGGAAAAGATAATGCATTTCATCCAAAGGGATGCTACAAGGGTGAAGATAACCTAAGTTGTTGTCCCTATAAATCAAAAGGACAAGGGAGAGATGTTAGTTTTAGATTATTGAATCTCCTTAGTTGAATTAGGACATGCAACAAGGGAACAAGAAATCTAATATCTAAGGGGAAACATGGAAGTAACTGCCACCATGATGATGAAGGATAAGAAGAAGAAGAAAGAATTGAAGGAAAAAATTAAACAACTTCAAGACTTCATCAAGGAACTTGTACAACCCAATCAAGTTGTGGAGTAATTTCCTCCCCACCCAATTTTGTTGTCAAAGGAGCAAGATGAGGCTATGGATAGCATGAAGCATAAAGCTAATGTGCTCAACAAATGGGTGGATGAATTAATCTCAAAAAGAGAGGAAATAATAAAATTCACCATAGCTAGGTACAAAGAGGTGTCTAAATGGGAAAATAGGGTTGGAAAATTGAAGAGAAATGATAAAGAAAGGCTACTAAAAAATTATATTGAGTTGACGAGAACTTTGGAAGTTGAGAAACTCAATAATAACTATATGTTGAAGGAGCAAATAGTAGTAGGTGAAGATATTCCCAAGTTGAAGACATGGGGACTCCAATTAAAATTAGAGAAGAGTATGGTTGAGGAGTGCAAGGACCATATTGAAACATTAAAGACGTGATTGGAGGAGATGTTTTGGAGAAGTCCATCTTGATCTTTGATGCACTCATGGAACATGTTGAAATGATATTAATGCTTTAGGTGAAAATGAGGCAGCGGTAAATAAATTTGAAGCCTATTTTACAAACACATTAAGTGATCTTGTCATCCATATGAATGAAGAATTATTAATTGAAATGATGAAGATTAAGATGTCAATTAAGGAATATAATAATGCGAGTAAGAAGAAGAATGCATAAATAAAGACTTCTAACATAAATCTATACAAGTATAGATTCAACCAAAATGTGTTGCAAGATCTAGGTAGGGACATGATAAATAAAGTTTTGATAGCTTTTGAAGAATACCCTAGGAGGAAAGAAGCATTGGGGAATAAATTGATAGTAGAAAATGATGTTGCCTCTGAGTAAGTTTTGGTGAATTTCTTCCTTTTTAATGATGATTGCCCGATCGACAAGGTTCAACAAACATTTTATATCCAACTAGTTTTGTAGGTTTTGGGTGGATTTTTGGAAATACCAAGTTGGGAGTATGGTAAGATAATATATCTTGAATGAAGAAAAAATGTGGATACCATTGTGTTAGCAGAGTTTTAAGTCATTAATGGAATTGTGGGAATTTTTTATTTAACCTGCTCAATTCAGTATGAGTTGATTTTTTTCATGCAGTTTTAGAAAGAGATGTAAAATCCAAGGGTTTGATTTGGTTAGGGTAGTGAAGCCTATTGAAGGATTTCTATTTGAACCTAGTCAACATGAAAGGCTTCTATTATAACTTGTAGTGAAAGAGTTCAAATAATGTTGATGATGACTTTCAATCCTTGATATTTTTGCGCTATCTATTTGGATGATGACATCAGCCATGTGTCATTTGATTCCTTTGTCACCATTGATTTGTTGCTATATATTTTGATTTATGATCATTGTAATTTATTTTGTGCATCCTTGTTCTATAAAAGGTCTTGAATCATTCTTAGTTAGGGGATTAGAAATTGTTGATGCTTGTTGAACTTGAGTTGAAGAATTGTCAACTTCAAGTAAGCTTCATGGTTTCTATTTGAATTTGATGAGATTACTTGTATATTCTTGTATAGAATATTTAACTAGATGACAACTTTCGATTTTTCTTACTTGTACATCTTTCATGACTGTAAATTTGTCATTTACCTTGAAATATCAAATTGTTGTGCACATATTTTGGTGCATTTGGTCAACTTCTTGGTGTGATAGATTTTCCTTTGAAGCTTTGCATCATCTATATGCATTTGTGATCATTTTTGGTGAAGTATAGATTTATTTAGTCTTTGTTCATTATTTTGAGTGAATATTTGTGTAAAATAATTGAATACTTAGTTTCTTTAGATCCTTTATTCTCCTTCCTTTATCTTTTTGTGTAAAATTTAATGATGTTGAATATTTCTGAAATTTATTTTCATGAATATTGTTAGATATTTTTAGAACTAATTAAATTTAGATCATTCTTTATGGTGTTTATTGAAATAACCATTGAATTTGTGAGAATTTATGAGTTTAGGAAAAATAGTAAATATTTGTTAGTTTCTAAGCTCTATGATAAAAGAATACACCATAGGTCCTTTGTGATTAATACTAAAATATAATGAACTTTGAGTAAATCTAGTATGTCAAGACTTGACAATCAGATCCTTGGGATTACAAATTCTATTTGAATTTGAAGTATTTCAAGAGAGATAGGTTCTATTGTAATAGTTCTATCTATATATTTGTATGTGATTAACAAATCCATCAACAATATCCATGGTCAATTGATAACCCCCCAAGGTAAGCTTGAAATTGTAACACTTGCCTTCACAAGACATAATAATATCCTTGGCCACCATAATTTTGAAAGTTATTATAAACATGCACATATAGCAATGCAATTGGTCAACCAATTTTTTGTTGATAAAATTATGATTTCTACCACCATCTATTAAGATCACTGGATTTTATCTTTTGATATAGCCAATGAACTTAAGTGTTTGAGGGAAGATAAACCAACCAAGGAATGAATTGAATATGAGCTTTAGGTGTGGATTATTTCTCAAGGGAAGCCAATTCTTCTTCTGCATATGAATATTCTTTAGAGTCATTAGGAATCATTGTAGAGTCAATGAGATATAAGTGTTTCTCTTGACACTTTGTGACCTTTTCTCATGGTTGGTAATAATTTTAGCATATCCCCTTAGCCCTTTTTAATATTATCTCTTCTCAAAAGAGCCTATGAATTATGGTAGGTTTAGTTCCTTTATCTAATGCCTCTTTTTTGGTTTGAAAGAGGAGAGGAATTGGCTAGTTTCCATTGGGCTAGAAATTTGTCCTCTATGATCCTTCCCAAGGAAAGATAATCTTGATAAAAAATTGGTTTATACATGAGAAACTCTACTTTGGGACCTCATTTGAGATCATTGATGAACCGACTATATAAAAAATGATTCTCCCAAATCAACAATCTAGTTTGTAGTTTCTTAAACTCATTTTGATATTCTTGGATTGAATGTGTCTGGAATAATTTAGTGATGCTACTAGCAAAGTCTTCATAGGCATTGGGGCCAAAATGGATTAAGATTTCCTTTCAAAAGTTGGATTATGTGAGAAATGGGCGAGTGTTAGCTAATCATTAAAACCATAGAATAGATTCTTTTTCCAAGTGTAAGAGGTAAGGGAGAGATTCTGATCCTAGGGAATTTTGTGGAATACAAAATATTTATGATCCTTGCACAATGAACTAGTATGATCTATACCATCAAATTTAGGAAAAATTACTTTAGGGGCACAAAGAGGGCCACCCTAATTGAGTAAGTGGGAACTTGTTGTAGAAATGGAATATTAGCCTTTGTTTGCTATTAAGAGTAGTTTTTTTCATTTAGTGGGATAGTTGGGATAATGATCCATCAAGTTTACTAAAACTTTCTTAGTTTTTCCTTTATATATGATCAAGGTAGTCATTGAGAGATTGCATAGTGGGCTCCTATGGGTATTTTTGGTCTTGAGAATGATAATCTACTACCATGAAGAGAAGTGTAGCCCAAAAAATGGTAACTAGAGTTATATGGAAAATTTTCTTGCTCAAATAGATGAGCATATTAAGATAATCCAATGAAAGGGTATATTTTGGTCTTGACCCCCAAAAAAGGTAGCCAAAGTTATATGGCAAGTTGGCTAGCTTGAAGAGGTGAGTGTAGTAGGGAAATTAATCAAAAGGGGGAAAATGGCCCGACTTTTTTTATTATTGTTCATATACTCTCAGAGTTGAATTTTCCATCAAAATTAAAAAGTTTTTCTTGGATTGGGGGAAATATTCTGCAAAAGTTTTAGATTTAGGAGTAATGATATAGATGGGACTAGTGACATGAAAAACTATAAATTTGGAACAATACTCTAGAAACTTAAGATGGGTTATTATGTAGAGAGAACACTTATAACCATATAATTATGTCAAATACCTAACTACCAAGAAAATATGAAGTAGTCATATTTAGAGAAGATAAAACATAGGTAGGGATGAAGTAGCATGTCTAGTTTGTGATCTCACCAATATACTTATCTTATTCATAAATAGTGTCAGTCCAATGTTTTAGAGTGCCAATTATGGGGGATGATGACCATATCCATAGTCCACTATCTCATCTTGGAGGTACACAATGAGTAACTTCTCAAGACTAACTACTTATCAGTGCATCACATAATATAAATGATTGAAGTTATCTAGGGTTTGACTATGAAAATCCTAGGGCTCTTTCAATATACCCATAGGTACATAGAAGCTTTTGGCCATATACGTATCATATTTGAGGCCTAAGTATTGGAGCCTAAATACACTTCATTTCACTAGAACCTTTATGGGGAATCCAACTTAGCCAAGAATGATAAATATTTTGAGGATATTTAAAACCCTTGACACAAGGTTTTTAACCTAAAACCCTTGACACAAGGTTTTTAACCTAAAAATAAAAATAATTCTTGCAAGGAAAAAAATGGATAACAAATTTAGTGCAATTGTGATTGTAACCACTTTTTGATTATAAAGATCCCTCTAGGGTGAGGTGAAAGCATATTGCGGAAAATTATATATGGTTGAAAATTGGTAAAAATACTTGCAAGAATGGCCCTAGAAAGAGCTTTGATACCTCTTGCAATGGAATATAAAATATGTTGAACAGATAAATATTGTAGAAATGGGAGAAATATAATGCTTTTATCATCATCACAACACCACTTTGAGGAGGTAAAATATGAGAGAAAATATGTTGAACAGATAAATATTATAGAAATGGGAGAAATATAATGCTTTTATCATCATCACAACACCACTTCGAGGAGGTAATCTCTAGATGCAACATACACTCCCATTACAAATATATACTTTCCATTGAGAATTCATTACAATAAACAAAGTTTTTCCAAAGATAATTACTACCATCCCATACATGTGTTGTAAATACTTTATTCTAACAACTAGTAGGATGACTTACAACATATATCAACCCTTTACTAATGCTACATAAGGGCAACTTACAAAGCATGCACCCACTAATAATAGAATGGGGTACACAATATTGTTCATAACCTCTTCCCCATGGCTATCCAAGGTTGTGACTCATGCATTCAAGTCTCCTTCCATGCTTAATTTTTTATTCCTCCTACATGTTCCAATACTTAAATTGCTAGGTAGCAAGATCTTATCCTTTGAAGAAATTTTCAGTATCATTCAAGTTAATTCCACTTAATTTCTCTATAATTAGTAACATACTCTAATACCAAAATAATCTTTAGTTTTGTCAAACGAGTTTTAGAAACTAGAAATATTTAAATTTTATTAACTATTATGTTGTAATGATCAAATTTTATCCTAGAAGGGATCTAGTTGTGCAAGATAAATAAAAACAAGCATTTGAACAAACAAACACACATACAATACTCAATTTTTTATCCTATAAACTATAAAATAGAGGAAAAAATAATCAGTAGAAGCCCAAATAATGTACATTTACATGAGTTTCTTAGATAAAAACAAGTATCAAAGAAGGATTGTAATTTTTTAGTTGATGCTCATTGCCAAGTTGCTTTTGTCATAATAACTAAATTTTCCTTGTCTAAATGCTTATAATTAAAATCTCTAACCTCCAAAATTATCCAATGTCCTTCTCATGCCCATAAGTAGTGTTTTTTAGAGTCCTTTTATGTGTATAGTAATCCTCCAAGTTAGAAGACTTGACACATTAAAAGTGATGACTATTTATTTCATGTACATGTTCTCTATGTCTAAAAAACGTGTTGTTTTCCCTACTTTGGTGGTTATATAATGGTCAAGGTAATTATAGAATTGATTGTGTTACTAAACTAGCTATTTCAAAATAATTGTCTATGTATAATCTACAATTTTTCTTATAAAAAAATAACACTTGTACTTACACAATTTAATCATTTGAGAACCCATATTTTTTATTCCAGGCATCTTTCAAGACCCTTATGTATTAGTGGTCCACAATTAAAAATTATAAAACCTTTGGAGTGACTTTATGTATTGACAACTTCAATATCATGTGACTCGTAATGATGTTACAAAAACATTGATAGAGTTGATTATGAGGAATGCGACCAATAAATAACCAAAAGAGCATGAAATTTAAGTTAGAAACAAATGCTATCATTGTCTAGAAATTGCATATTAGTAATATGAGCACTACCAAAGTATGCATATATACCTTGTGAGAAAATTTACAAACAAATAATCTTTCTCACTTGAGCATTGTTCCCATTAGAGTAATCTCCACTAGCACTGGTAGATGCAACTAAGGAATGTTCAACCGCAATAAAGGTCATAAACAACCTAAATAGTTGTGCCTAATAACTAGGAAATAAATAGAGATAACTATAGAACAAAATAAGTGAAAGATACAACAAAGATAAATTGAAAGATTTTATGAAGTGACAAGGGCATACCAATCAAAATCAAGGTTATGTAAACACACATTATGAAAAAATTAAAAATTAGTTTTATAATTATAATATTACAAAATTTAAATCCAACTCTGATTAATAGGGATTCAAAAGAAAAATCCTATACATATAGAATAGAAAAAGTGGAAATACAATTTTATTTCTCCCAAGTATCCCAACAGATTATCTATTTCAAACCATAAAACAAAAGAACTTGAGATATGAAAAATCAAGCTTGGCATCTTCACTAGGATTAAACACATACTCCAAACACTAAGCTTCCTACTTCAAGACCATCTCTTTCCTTGCTCTTTTACTACAATCCAACTGCAATTACATATCATTTTTTTTTTATTTCCTCTATAACCAACTATTTTTATTTAAAAAGCTTTCATGATATTCTTTACTTCCACATCCCACATGAGATAAATGAAGCAAAGAGTTATCTTAGTCTTGTAGAATAAGATTTGTGTAGATTTTAAATGTCTTTATCCAAGACCATCCCAACAAAAAATAATTTTCAAACATCATCATCACTTATATGATCCTCTTCATCAAATTAATAATTGAATATAAATTTTCCCTCAAAGCTTTTATTTATAATTTTCTCAAGAATAAGAAATGGATTGGGATACCAGAAAGTGAGGTATTTGTCTTTTACTATAGTCTTCTAGTCACAAATAAATTCATGCCATCCCTAAAGTAACTAGTAGACAACTTCTAACTTTTGTTTGATAGCCTTCCAATTTCAATGAATACCTAGGTAATGGAAATTCTCTTATGTGAGGGGCAAGCTTTCCCTAAGTAGCATCCATTATTGCTTGGTCATCAAGCTCGTAAAACTACCTAACCATCCTTTTTTAGTTTTTTAACAAGATTGCTCAAGAAATTACCTTTGATAGAGGCCCCTGTACTTTTTCCAATAAGTGTCAACCAACCCAACAACTTCAATAAGATGTTCAACAATGGCCAAAGTAGATGGACAATTTTGAATCTTGATAATGTCTTCAAGTTTCTTGTTGTAGACCACTCCAACTAAGGGATAATTGCAATTGTGAAAATTTGGTTCTTATTTGATTGTTTGGATTTCAAGGCTTTATGAATTAATTTTGTGATTGCATTATGATAGATTCTCCAAGTTTTGCTCCATTTTCTTCGATTTAATGTTTCACGTACTAATTTAATATTTGTATTATGAATTTTTCTCCAAAATTTTATTCAATTCTCTTGACTTAAGTTTCCATATGCTAATTTAGAATTGCATTATAAATACATTCTCCAAATTTTGTTTGATTATTTTCATTTAAGATTATGTGCTCTTGAGTTTAATATTCTCAACAAGTAGACATTTTAATAAAAAAATATTTCGTCCTTATCTCTTTGTGAATCCATGTATCGATTTAGGCAACTTCTTTGCACATATATTTGTAGTTGAAATGCATAGTTTGATATATTATTGATTGTAATTTATAATTATTTAACTAAACATCATATTGTAGAGACATTAAACATGCATGCAAATATTACATAGTTTATATTATATTGAAATGTTAAGGGAAAACAAATAATTAATAAGAGACCTTTAAGTAGCACACAATCCAATCTTATCATTAAGACACCTCCTAAAATTCAGAAAAAAATAAAAATAAAAATACATACAAAATGATCACCTCTTCTCCTATCATACTCCCTAATATATAAACTAGCACTTGTTCCTAAAGGAGGTTCAAGGATTACACTGATAGAAAACTATATGTATGTTTAGCTGATAGGCTACATATAGTGTGAGATTTGAGCCTAAAATAAGTCTCACGCTTGCAAACCACTATTGAGTCATTGGAAAACAAGTTTCAATTGTTGCTTAATGGTAAAAGCCTCCAAAATATCAGGTAAAAGCCTCCAAAATCTCACTTATCGCATAAAAGCTAGATAAATATTGATCTAACAATTGGATGAGAGCATCCTATTTCCATTTGTAGTGTTTTTTTCAATTTGATGAAAACTTTCTTTTTTCATTTGCATTGCTTTATGTTTTAAATCTGTATGCAAATATTTCATAATAAGATAATGCTTAATTTCTTTAAAGAAAAAATCTAGATTTGTCTAAGTTTATTTCATTCTATTATTTAACA